>RJWT010000363.1:0-71444 GCA_004365215.1 Cuniculus paca
TGTGTGGTTTGATTGTAATATGTCTGAAGGTGTAGGCAACTATTCTGAAGATAACAAATATTATGGTAGCCAATGCTGTTTTGCTAGTATCTTGAAATTCTGTATTGCTTACATTGTTCTGCTTTGTTTGTTTTGTTATGTTTTGTTTTGTTTCTACTGTTTTAGTTTGTTGTATTTTGTTTGATTTTACTTATCCCTGTTGGTATGGGCAGGTATACTGCAGATAACAAGAGGCATTATGGGAGCCTTATTGATTGCTTTTTACCCTGTTTAAAAGTCATGTACCATGTTCATTGTTTTGTTTTGGTTGACTTTACTCTGTTTTGTTTTGTTTGGTTGTATTCTTTTCAAAATAAAAAAAATATATACATATATATTTGAGTGCAGTCTGATTTTGTAAGGTGTTTGTCAGTCTGCCTGTGTATCTGTTGTCTTTTTGTCCAGTCTTTTGTAGGCAGTTGTTGGGAGTTAACTGAGCTACTGATTGTTCACACGTGTGGAGCTCAAAGCACAAGTGCCCATACAGGAGTGCTCAAGCGACAGAGCACCTAAAAAATGCCCTGAGGGGATGGGGTGCTAGAGATAAACAGGTATTTTAGTCCCCAAAATACAGGGTGTAAAAAGTGAGCTAGTTCAGCAAAGGGGCATTATTCAAGTATATCAATAGCACCCCCCCACCCCCGGAACTTAGAGAGTTCTCACAGACACTGACAGAGCTGTGTGCTTGTTTCTATATCTGTCCCCATCTGAACAGATCATCTGGCCATGGTTGTCCATTCTGTAAGCAGCTGTTCTTTTTTTATTTGAGCTCAACAATCTTTTCTCTTTTCCTTTTGCATTTTCAGATCACTTAATCGAGACTTATTTGGGTTATAGATTTAGAAAGCATGCTTCCACCTGGGTTGCCAGCTGGTCAAAATGATGCCAAAATTGGTTACATAAACATAATATATATTGTTGTTTATTATTGACTTGAGAGTCTCTTATTAAAAAGTTAATAGGTTAAATGAATGTTATGATTGTTTTTCATAAGTCATCAAAAAATTAAATTATTATTAAGATAAATAAAAATCCCTTAGGGTTGAGATTATTAAATAGGACTCCAATCGATAAATAAAGAAACGTAACATTTAACCAGTTCTTATTCATTGATCAGAGGCCCCAGTGATCTCCATAGCCTTATGGGAGACACCCCAACTAAAGTTATAAAAAATATATTATTGTGTAAGCACCTGCTTGGCATGTGTGAGGTCATGAGTTCAATCCCCATTACAAAAAAAAAAAATATATATATATATATATATATATAAAACTATAATATGTTCACATTGGTCATCATCAAAAGAAATAATACAATAAGGTTTTTGATTTGAAGATGCCTATACAAAGGTTTCATATGGTTATGACAAATGATAGGTGTTAACCTCATGGTGTATTCATGTGTTCATGCTTCCAGATGTACAGGTCTTCAGAAATGTAAAACAGGGATTGTTTATGGTGACAGAATTTTGTTTCAGATTCAGACCTCTGCCTTCAACAAATGCTTATGAAATGTACATCCCACTAAAGGTCAACAAGTTAGATAAAAGCTTCTTATGTATTAGATAGGGATGATTGACCAAAAAGGGAGTATCTTATGTCAAAAATGCAAATTCAAGTGTGTTACAAAATGCCATCATGATTGTCATGCTATAATATTAGGTATGGTTTTGATTTCTAATTTTCTGTGTACAATATGTAACTTTGTTAACATTCTATAGAGATTCAAATGTTAAAACACCCATGGTTAATAAAAAATAACGGTTCCATTTTATGCTCTAAGATGCTTCATATTTAGAAAAGATAATAATGTTAAGCTTACTGCCTCTACTACACTGTACTGTTATCAATCTTTTCTTCTGGATGTTCAACAACTAAGGTTTAGAGATTAAATATTAGAGAGATAGATGGGCTAAGAGGATACCCAATATTTTGGCCTTCACTCTCTGAAGTCAGTGAGGAACCAGGACATGAGACCCTCTGCTGCATCATCTGATACTCAGTGAGACTCTGGTCTTCTGATCAAGAAGATTATGAGACCACAGAAAAAAAGTGATCATCGATGTGTAGTGTGCCTAAGGAGACACTCTCAGGAGAAAAAGTCTCCCAAGCTTTCACAGAAAGCAATTTGGTCAAGCAATGGCCATGACTTATCCAGATGGCTGACTCTGACAGAAGAGCCAGGAGGTACTATGCATGGTTCCAAGGTAATCCCTGAGGAGATTTAACTGACCTTAATAGACAGCAAGAGACATTAAATTTAATACAGGTCTCACCTTAACTTGATCTTAAACATCCTGCAAAAAAAAAATACAACTTCAAGAGATATAATACAATATCATAGTAATATGTTAGCTATAAAAAGAGCTCAAATCACTAACACCTTCTGACAATTGTTGGCTACACTGGTAGCAGTCTACTGTTACAGATTAATGGGCTCTACAGGGTTTAAATTGTGAAAGCTCTCATAACAGTTCCTCCAGCTTCAACAGACCACCCATTCTGTGCAACAGCAAAACAAAAGAGATGGATATGTTGGGAGCTGTTAAAGCTGGAAATTGACCACACATGCAAGGCTGGATGGAGCATGAGCATCCCAAGAACAAAGAGCGCCCAGGACAAGCCATGTAAAGAAGCTCCTTCAGCCCAAAAAACACCTAGCCCAAGACAATCTGAACTGTGAGTTGCTAGGACAATGGGGTGTCATATGATACTAAGTTGCTAAAAGGTATAAATAAAGACCTCTACAGTGAAGGGGCAGTTCCCTTCCTCCCATCAGGAGGATAAGGGCTCTACCTGACCTCAGCTTTGTCTCTTTCTTATTTTCTCACCCTCTTGTGGTCCTTTTCCATGAACCTCAAGAGCTGCAGCCGGTCGCTACATTGCTGCCTTCACTCTACTCCATACAGCTACACAAGTTGTCATGTTCTCTCAAAATCCATCCATGGTAGGTGCTGGGATGAATGCCAAAGTTTTCAGCCATAAGATAAATCTAGCAGAATCCAGATTATATGCATTTTCTATCACCTGGTGATTGGGTATCACACTTAGTTTTTAGATAACATGTAAGTATGCACACTGGCCTAAAAACCACAATTATGATACAAGCAGGTCAGTACTTAATGAGGATGAGGGACAGTGAATTTGAAGATATTAATATTTCTCTGAACCAGACTGAGATGGTTTTCCCTTTGCTGATGGAACTGTGTAGTTAGCATCACAAACTAA
Organism: Cuniculus paca; assembly: GCA_004365215.1. Classification (NCBI taxonomy): domain Eukaryota; kingdom Metazoa; phylum Chordata; class Mammalia; order Rodentia; family Cuniculidae; genus Cuniculus; species Cuniculus paca. The sequence continues at coordinate 3,268 of RJWT010000363.1, forward strand.
GAATTCATGGTTACAAAATAGTCCTTACTTGTCACAATTTTAGATGTCTGAAGAAATAAGCTTCTATGCTATAGATTCATTTCTTTTTTAAGATCATCTTCTAAACCACCCAGAAGGGCAAGCCTGTTAGCCAGAGACATTCCCAGCAAGTCATTAGCACATGCACGATCAACTTGTCCAATAGCACTACAGTGATCTTATTGTCTTTGACCACTGCCTCTTCTGCAACTTGCTCAATAGTTGTTCTTTAAGGGTTGTCATTTCAATCAGGTGAAGAGAAGCTCAAGACCACTGGAATAGTTTGTGAAGAAGACAGCACAAACTGTGTATTAGTTACTTTTCTCTCATTGCTGAGACAAAATACCCAACACCCAAAGTTAAAGGAGGAAAGGTTTATTTAGCTCAGTTTGTAGAGGTTTCAGTCTGTAATCCTCTGGCTCCAAGGCAGGGTGGCACATGGCAGAGGAACAACAGTTCACAGCAGCAGAAGACAGCAAAAGCAATGGGTGGGGCAGCCTTTCTGTCCCTTATATTGTATGCATGCTGCCCTAGGGCAGGTGTAGCACTCGCACCTTTAATCCTAGCATTAGACCATAAATCAATCACAAATTCTAGATTCATCCACCTCTGAAAAGCCTGTCCTGCATGACTGCATGAGGCTTTGGGATGATATCTAGACACAAACCATAACATTCCACCCCTGGTCTTCCAAAGACTCACATACATTCCTTTTGAAAAAGGCATTGAGTCTATCTCTAAGAGTTGCCAAAGTCCTAACAGTGTCAACATTGCTGAAAAGTTCAAGTCCCAAGTCTGCTCTGAGATTTAAGGCAAACTGTTAGCTGGGAGCCCCTTTTCAAATGCAGAGAAAGTTAAACACTTCCAATATTCAAGGGGCACTATATAAACATTTCCATTCCAAAAGTTACAAAGAGGATACAAAGGAATGTGACCAAAACAAGTCCAAAATCCAGCAGGGCAAATATTAAGTCCTGTAGTTTCATGTGCAGCAGCCAAGACAATCTATGGCAAGATGTGAACTCCAAAGGGCTTGAGTGGCTCCACCCCTACTGCATTTCTGGTGGTTGTGGCTCCCATGCATTCTCTCTTGGGCCCACTGTGCTCCCTCCTTGCAGTTTTCCTCAGACAATCCACATTCCTGACTTCTCCAACCTTCTGGGGTCTCCACTGAACCTTTGGCCCCACATTCACAGCTTCACACACTCCCCTCTCAGGAGCACATTACCTGGCCTCCCAGGCCTCCTTCTGAAATCTGGGTGGATACCTTCCTGATGCTACAACTCTTGCATTCTACATGCACATAAAACCAGCACCATGTGGATAATGCCAAGGTCTGCTGCCAGCAGAAACAGTAGCCAAGCTTCCCCCTCTCTTGGTTATAGGGGTTGAGTGCCTGGCTCCCTGAGCACTCTGAATCCAATTCCAAGGAATGAGTTCTCTAGTCTGCTGCCGTCTAGAACATGGTGCTCTCTGGCTTTTTTCTCAAAGCAAAGTCTTTCACTTTTGCAATTTTGAGGCTGCAAAGAGTGGTGTCCTGCTGCTTCTTGTGATGCCCTCAGGACACCTTTTCTGTTCTCCTGTTCCTTCTCAGCAATCAAGATCTCCTCTGCTCTATCATTGCAGTTCAAAACTTCAAAGGAGCTTCCTTTCTGGCCAAACTCACAACATTTAAATTATTCTGCTGGGGTCTTTGCTCTTGATTCTCTCTGGCTAAAAGCCCCCAACAGTAGTCATGCCACCACCTCAACATTCCACTGCCTTGATGTTTCTTCTACCAGAGTAGTAGTTTACCATCCTTAGTTTCAGGCAAAGTCTCTGGACATGAGCAAAATGTAGACAAACTTTATGACACACATCATCTGGAATCCAACAGCCAATGCAGTCCTTCCCAACAGAAACCCTCTGACCTGGTCTTTAACTAGCAAAATTTCTATCAGCCTTCTGGCCTTCTGGCCTTCTGATCTCTAACCAGAATCTCCCACACAGTACAACCTACAATGTTCCTGCTCTACTTTTTCAGTCAGCATCTCCAAACTTTTCCTAACTCTTCCCCTTCCAACAAGCCATTTCCAAAGGCTCTTGAGCTACATGGCCAGGATATCTCACAGTAATGAACCCACTTCTCTGGCACCATCTGTCTTAGTTACTCTTTTTGTTGTTGAGGCAAAATACCTGACACCCAGTTAAAGGAGAAAAGGTTTATTTATCTCAGTTTGTAGAGGTTTTAGTCCATAATTGCCTGGATCTAAGGCAGGGTTGTATAGCAAAGGCGCAACCGTTCATGGTAATAGATACCAAGAGCAACCAAAGAGAGAGAGAGAGAGAGAGAGAGAGAGAGAGAGAGAGAGAGAGAGAGAGAGAGAAAGCCTCTTTCTGTCCCTTATATTGTATGCAGGCTACCCACCCTAGGGTGAGTGTAGCACTCACATCCTCAATCCCAGCATTGGGCCACAAATCAATCACAAACTCTAGATTCATCCACCTCCAAAAAGCCTGACCCCCTATGACTGCATGAGGCTTTGGGGGGACCATCTAGACACAAACCATACCAAGATGTGTGCATCTCCTTAGGTGCAGGATCGGCAGGTTTTTCATTTTCTTAACAGTATTTTTTCACAGAGCAGAAGTTTATAATTTTAATGAATTCCAACTACCCACTTTTTTCTTTCAAGAAATTTTTTTTTTTTGTCTTTTGAGACAGAGTTTCACTATGCAGTTCAGGCTTGCCTTGAACTCATTTTGTAACCCAGGCTGGCCTTGAACTCACAGTGATCTTCCTGCCTCAGTCTCCTGAGTGCTGAGATTACAGGTGTGTGCCACCACACCCAGTTCTAGGAATGTGTTTTTGATGGTGGTGTCTAAACAGTCATTGCCAAATCCAAGGCCACCTAGATTTTCTCATGTTATCTTCTAGAAGTTTTCTAGTTCTGTGCTTTACTGTTATGTCTATGGTATACTTTTAATTAATTTTGTGAAAGGTGTAAGGTCAGTGTCTTTTTTTTTTTTTTGCAGGCAAATGTCCAGCTTTTCTTTTGCTCTTTTGTCAAATATCAGTTGAATATTTGCGTGAATCTATTTCTAAACTAATTTATTCCAAAGACTGTCTATTCTCTTATCAGTACTACAAAGTTGACTATTGAAGCTTTACAACAAATGTTTAAGGTGGGTAAACCTCTGACTTTATTCTTCAATACTATTATGTTTGGCATCTTAGCCCTTTTGCTCTTCCATATGAACTTTAGAAAGAGTTTGTTGATATCCACATAAATAACTTGCTTGGATTCTGATTGGGATTGTGTTGAATCTATATGTGAAGATGGAAAGAACTGACATCTTAGTATTTGGTCTTCCTCTTCATGAACATGGGTTATCTCTCTAATTACTCACATTTTTTTATTTCTATCATCAAAGTCTTCTTCACACTGATCTTTTTTCTGAGGAGAGGGGTTTGAGACAGGAGGGGTTGAGACAAGGTCTCCTAATGTAGTTCATGCTAGCCTTGAACTCATGGTGATGAGTAGTACCGGCAAAAGAATAGACAATTTTTGGAACAAATTAGCTCAGAAATATATTTGTACAAATAATCAATTGTTATTTGACAGAAGAGCAAAGGAAAAGCTGGACATCTGCATCTCGAGTACTGAGGGAGTCTAGGTGTGTCCCACTATGCCCAGCCCTCACACAGGTTTTAGATGTATTTTGTTGGTTATTCCAACATATTTTAGTTTTTGGGTGCCAATATAGGTGGTATTATGTTTTTAATTTCAAGTTCCAATTTTGTTGCTATGCAGGAAAGCAACTGACTTTTGTACATTAATCTTGTATAGTGCAAACTTACAATCACTAATTAATTTCAATTTTTTAGGTTCATTCAAGGAGATTTCCTACACAATCATGTCATTTGCCAATACAAGCAGTTTTATTTTTTCTTTTACACTATGTATGCTCTTTTTTCCTTATGTTATTGCATTAGCTAGGGTTTCCAGTATGATGAGGAATGGAAATGGAGAGAAGTGACATTCCTAATCTTCAGGAAAATGAATATAGTTTTTTGTATGATAGTAGCAGTGGGTTCTTTGTGAATGTCTCTCAATTTGAGGCAGTTCTGTTCAACTGCCTAATTTGCTGTGTGCTTTTTTTTTAATTCAATAAATTAGTTGCAATACTGGGGATTAATTAATTAGTTGCAATGCTGAGGATTAAACTCTTGCTGAGTGTTTTTTTTTTAAATCATGAATGGAATGGATGTTTATGCTTTTCTTCTATCAGTTAATATAATCATGTATTTTTCATTGTGCATGTGATGGATTAAATTAGTTGATTTTTTTTTTTTTTTGGCGGCACCAGGGATTGGACTCATTACCTCACGCTCACCAGGCTGGAGCTTAGGCCACTGAGCCAACTCCCCGGCCCTTGTCTTTTTGAGACAGGGTCTCACTATGTGGTTCAGGCAGGCCTTGAACTCACTTGTAGCCCAGGCTGGTCTCGAACTCACAACGATCCGCTTGTCTCAGCCTCCCGAGTGCTGGGATTACAGGCATGAGCCACCACACCCGGCTAAATTAGTTGATTTTCAAGTGTTAATCCAGTGTTAAATAATTGGAATAAATCACAGTCTAATTCTTTTTTTTTTTTTTTTTTTTTTGGTTGAGACAGGGTCTTGCTATGTAGTATAGGCTGGCCTTGAACTCATGTCTTGAATTCACAGTGATCCTCCTGCCTCAACCTCCCGAGTGCTGGGATTACAGGTATGTACCACCACACGTGGCTAGTCTAATTCTTTTCATACATTGTTGGATTCAGTTTGCTAGTATTTGTTGAAGATTTTAGTATTTATGTTTATAAGTCATAGTGGTCTGTAGTTTTCCTCTCTTGTAATGTCTATCTGGTTTTGGTATTTAAGAGTAATGCTGGCTTCACAGAATGAGTAAGGAAATGTTCTCTGTCTCTACATGCTTAGAGATCAGAGAGCATAGGTAGAATTTCTTCCTTTGATGTTTGGTAGTTAACTAGTAAAAATCAGAATCTGGTCCTTTTGCTATGGAAGATTATTAATTGATTCAATTTAAAAAAATAAATATAGGACTATTTATCTTTTTGTGAGTTAAATAGATTGTGTTTTTAAGGAATTGATCTATTTTATTATTCAAGTTATCAAATTTGTGGGACAGAGTTGTTCTTAATATTCTTATCCTTTCAGTGTCCATGGAATCAGTGATGGTTGGTTGGCCTCTCTTTCATCTCTGATATATTTTTTTTTTTGTCTTATTTTTGGTACTGGGAATCAAACTCAGGACCTCACATTTGCCAGGCAGAGGTTGCAATGTTGAGCTATATTTCTGGCCTTCATGTATAATATTAGTAATTTATGTCTCCTTTTTCTTGGTTAGTCTTGCTAGAGGTTTATCAATTTTATTGATCTTTTCAAAGAACCAGCTTTAGCTTTCATGTTTTCTCTATTGTTTTCCTATTTTCACTTTCCTTGTTTTTTTGTTTTTTATTTTTTGCAGCACTGGGGATTGCACTCACTGAGCTAAATCCCCAGGCCTTGTCTTTTTTTGAGACAGGGTCTCGCTATGCCGTTCAGGCTGGCCTTGAGCTCACTTTGTAGCTCAGGCTGGTCTCAAACTTGAAACAATCCTTCTGTTTCAGCCTCCCGAGTGCTGGGATTACAGGTGTGTGCCACCAGGCCCGGCTTGATGTATGTCTTTTTTGGATATTGTTTTTTTACTGGGGACTGAACCCAGGGCTTTCGCACTGAGCTACATCCTCAGAGTACACCCTCCACTCCCCACCCCCACCCTGTGTCTCAGTCACTAGGATGCCTAGACTGGGCTTGAACTTGCAATCCTATCTTAGCCTTCCAGGCTGCTGCATTTATAGGCATGCATCACCATGCCAAGATTGGTTTATGATTTTTTTTTTTTGTGGCACTGGGGATTGAACTCATTACCTCATGCTCACCAGGCTGGGGTTTAGGCCACTGAGGCAACTCTCCGACCCTTGTCTTTTTGAGACAGGGTCTCACTATGCTGTTCAGGCTGGCCTTGAGCTCACTTTGTAGCCCAGGCTGGTCTCAAACTTCCAACAATCCTCCTGTCTCAGCCTCCTGAGTGCTGGGATTACAGGCGTGAGTCCCCACGCCTGGCTGGTTTATGATCTTTTTAATTTGTTGGTGGATTCAATTTTTTAGTTATTTTGAAAAAGGATAATCTATTTTGATACCAAATTCTAGGATGGTCAATTTTCTGTTTTAAAGCTAAATATTTCTCTCTACCCTTTTCTTGCCTCCATGGTTTGTGATGTCTATGAAATTCTTGTCTGTTTCTCTACAGGTAAGGTGGTAGTATTGTTCTCTGGCTTCTTTGAAGGTTTTCTGTTATGCGTTTATGATATACCTATGGGAATACTTTTTGGTATTCATCCAGCTTAGTTTCTTTGAGCTTACTGGATCAGTGTTCTGTTGTCTGTCATGAATTTTGAAAAATTCTCAACCAGTGTTCCTTACTCCAAATCTTTCTGCTCCTTTCTTTCTTTTCCTTCTCATGTTCTTTTTTGTTTCATTTTGTTTTTCTGAGACAGGCTCTTGCTATGTAGCCCAGGCTGGCCTCGAACTTGTGCTGGCCTCCTGCTTCAGCTTCCCAAGTGCTGGGGTTACAGGTGTGTGCCACCATGCTCAGCTCCTTCTCATATGCTGACAATGCAGGTTATAATTACTCCAGAGTTTTCAAATACTCTGTTCTGGTTTTTTTTCTGCATTTCAATTTGGGAAATTTTTGTTTTTATTTTTTGTCTTTTTAAAAATTTTATTTTATTTTTTTGAGACAGGGTTTCACCATGTAGTTCAGGCTGGCCTTGAACTCACTTTGTATCCCAGGTTGGCACTGAACTGAAAGTGATCTTTCTGCCTCAGCCTCTTGAATGCTGGGACTACAGGTGTGCATTACCATGTTTAGCTATGCTTTCCTGTTTTAATTATAAAGAATAAATTGTGAACATCTTTTGAAATATTTTGAAAGATGATTTTTTTCTAACTGTATGTGTGTATTGCATTGGCACATCCCAAAATTTCAACTTGTGCTAAATGACCTTAAAACCTCATGTTCATCAACCATTGTTAATGTTTTCTTCTTTTAAGGGGCTGATATTGTTTTTGAAACACAGGCCATTGACAGCTGTTTCATTAATCCTATATTACATGTGTGGGGCTAAAATTTTCATTAAAATGTATTTTAGCAAATCTGTCAATATAATTTTTATCTTCAGGATAAGCAGAAGCTTTTATAATTACAGATTTTCAGATTATTTTATATTATCATGCCGCTCTTTTAAAAATGTAGTATTTTTTAAATTGACAGATAAAATTATATGTTTTTTACCATGTCAACACAGTGCTTTAAAGCATACATATACTGTGGAATGACTAAATCTAACACTGCATTCTTCATGTCACTAGTGGGTGTTTAACAACCTAAGACGACTGCTTTGGTGGATTTTAAGGCCTCTGGGAGGAGTACTGTGCCTTGCACAGGCTCAGGGACCTCCATCAGGACCTTGTCCACCTGCAGCGCATGAGGGGGCGCGTCTTGGGGAAGCTTCTGAATCAGAGTTGTCTGTGTCTCCAAGTCTCCTTCTGGCTGTGAGGTTCAGCAGGGGAAGCACTCTGGCAGACGGTCATCTCCCAGTCTTTCCCATGCCACCCAGGCATGTGTCTTAGCGGGACCCGCGGACACAGGTAGGCAGCCAGGACCTCCATCCATATGTCGGACACTCACCTGTCACCCAGGGTTGTTCGTACTCTGGAGAGGGTCTAGGGCAGCGGGCCGGGCATCTTGGCACAGAGCACTGCAGCGTGGCGGATCGAGGGACTCAAACTCGAGGTCCTGAAGCCGCTGGGCCACCCCCGGAGAACACAGATGCCTCAGAGCGCCAGAGTCAACGGGCTGTGCCCCATGGAGGCTTTAGTGCAGCCCGCACCCTGGTGGTGTCTTGGGTGCCCAGCTTGCAGGCGGATGGAGGCCAGCTCCAGACCTCTGTAGTTATTTCTCAGCTCCGTTGCCAGCTCCTCCAGCTCCCCCTCCCCTGCCTTTTCCTAGAAAGGGCAGGTCCTTCTGGGTTTCCTCAGGGGTCTCCCAAGTCTTCCGAGGGAGCCCCTTGCTCAGCAGCATCTCCCCGTAGTCCAGCAGCTGCGCGAGCCTCTGGCCCTACGGACCATGAAGGTGAGGCAGGAGCGGATGGGCAGTCTCCTTGGGTGCTCAGCTCTCTCTTGGTGCGCAGCTCATCAGGTGGCAGTGGTTCCCAAACCATCAGGGCAGGTTACAACTGGGCCGGTCGCAGCCAGTGGCAGTGCTGCGCCTGCACGAGGTCTGAGGCACAGGCATGATCCGGATGGTCTCCAGGTCCGCGGGATGAGCGCATGGGAATAAGTCCTCCTCCAGCTGCAGGGCTGACCCGCACCATCTGCACTGCTCAGCTGCAGCAGCAGTGGCAGGGCGCATCTGTTGGGGGCTTCATTATGCTTCATTCAGGGTGAACAGCAGGCTCCTGAGGTGCTGACTGGGTACTGGATCCTAGACTAGGCAAAGGGTTTCACGCTGGCTCCCCTTACAAGAGCAAACAGGCTTCTTGGAGAGACTGCTGCAGGCCATGGGTCAGAATTCTACTTTTTCTTTACTGGCTGTTGCTCAGTTGTATATTTCGTTTCTCCAGCAGGACCAGCGACCATGGCCACCACCCTGGCCTCCTCCCCCTGCCGGGGGTGGCACCTGCCCACCCCCAGCTCAGCTCTGCAAGTGCCTGGGCAGCATGTGTTGGTGCCGGGATTCTCTCTTTTCAGTTTTAAGAGTTCCTTATATATTTTATAAATCCAACCCCTATCAGATATATAGTTTGTAAATATTTCCTCTCATTGTGTAGGTTGCCTGTTTACTCTGTTGGATGTTTGCTATGCAGGAGAATTTTATGTTGACATAGTTCCATTTGTAGCTGCACTCGTTGGTTTTTGCTTCTGCTGCGTTTTTCTTTCTCTGTAGACAGACACATTTTCTTGTTGTTGAGATGGGGGTCTCTCTACCTTGTCTAGGCTGAACACCCAGGCTCAAGTGACACTCCCACCTTATTAGCTTCCTGGTAGTTAGGACTGCGGGCAAGTAGTACCATGGCCAGCCCTTTTATTCTTTAAATTCTCTCACTGGAAAAACAAACATCCTTGCCTTGTTCCTGAACTTAGAAAGAAAGCATTCAGTCTTTCATCATTAAGTATAAGGGTAGCTGCAGATCAATCACAGATGTCCTTTATTACATTAAAGAAGTTTCCTTGTGTTCTTAGTTTTCTAAGAGTTTATATTTTCACTAGAAATGGATGGTTGTATTTTATCAAATGCCTTTTCTGTATTATTGCAATGATCATATTAATTTTCTCTTTTACTCCATAAATGTGGTTTAATATAGTGACTCATTTTCTAATGTGAAACCCAACCTTATATTTCTGGGATAAATCCTACTTAACCACAATGTATTATGCCTGTCTATATATTATCAAATTTAATCTACTAATTTTTTTGTTTTATTTTGTTCTGTTTTTTTTTTTTTTTTTGAGACAGGGCCTGACTATATAGTCCAGGCTAGTTTTGAACTCACTACATAGTCCAGGATAGCTTCAAACTCATAATCTTCCTTTCTCAGCCTCCTAGAGTGCTGGAGTTACACGTGTGTATATTGTGAATATCTGATTAAATGGATGCCTGCCAACTTTCTCTACTCAATAAAAATTCTACTTCTTTTCTTTATGATTGGTAAGTATTTTGTAGAGAAGTACTTTAAAACTATGTAAATATTCCATTTTTCATCAAAGGCTCAACTAGTAGTTTAGAATTCATTGATGTTTCTTGACTGTGGATATTCTAATTGTTTCAACTTTTGGCTATTGTGAATAATGCAACTATGGACACTGGTATATATGTACATATTTGAGTCTATGGTTTAATTCTTTTGGGTATATACCTAGCTTATTTTTGAGTGATCTTGGTAGTTGGCGTCTTTCAAGGAATTAGGTCAGTTCATCTATGTTGTTGGATTTATTGGCATAAAGTTGTTCAAAATACTCTCCTATTTATTATTTTGTTCTTTGGAATCTGTAGTAATGTCATCTTTCTCATTCTTAAGGGTGATAATTTATATCTTTCATCTATTTTTTATTGATCAGCCTAGACAGAGATTTCAACTTTACTGATCTTCATAAAGAACTAGCTCTAAATTTCATTCATTTTTTTTTTCTTTTGCTTTTCTGTTTCATTTTCTTTTACTTTGATCTTCAGCATTTCCTTTCTTCTGCTTGCTTTAGGTTTTGTCTGTCTATCTTTTGTTGAATTTCTTTGTTTGGTGGTCCTGTGGATTATACTCAGATTCTCTGCACTGAGCTACATCCTCAGACCTTTTTAAAAAATTAAAAAAAAAATTTTGACCCAGGGTCTTGGCTAAGTTACTAAGCTGCCTAACCTGGACTCAAACTTGCGATCCTCCTGGCTCAGTCTCCCAGAGTGGTATGGTTACGTGTGTGTGCCATCATGCCTTTCACTGTCCTTTTTCTTTCTCCCCTTCTCTCTTCTTCCTCATCTTCCTCTTCTTCCTTCTGTTCTTCTTGGTCCTCCTCCTCCTCCACTTCCACTTCTTGGAATTGAACCAGGCCATGCTAGGCAAGCACTCTACCACTGAGATCCTAGTCATCCTCTTTATCCTTCTTGGAATCTGATACTCCATTCTAGGCTACCATTGCTCCCTGTGTGCATGCTTATTATCAAATTTATTGATTTTTGAATAGGACTGTGAAAATTGTTATTTCAGAGCAATTTAATTTTGATTTTTCAAGTGACAGGAGATATTTTAATATTTAAATTTTTTAATAGACATTTGCATCCCCTTTTCTGTGAAATGTTGAGTCATTCTTTTGTATTGGTTTGTTGATCATTTATATTTATTTGTTCAGGTCTTTCACCTCTTTTGCAATGATCATACTTCTTTGGCAATAAGAAGACACAACTTAAAGTTATTTTTAATTTTTTAAAGCTGGGATATACCTTTAGTTCCAGCACTCTAGAGGCTAATATGGGAAGACTGCTTGAGCCTAACACTTTAGGACTATCCTGGACAACACAGCAAGACCCTACCTAAAACAAAAAACAAAACAAAACAGTTTAAAAAATCCATGTAGTAGCTAGGCATGGTGGCATTTACCTATAATCCCAGCTATTTTGGAGCCTGAGGCAGGATGACTGCAAGTCTGAGGCTAGCCTAGGCAACTCAGCAAGTCCCTGTCTTAAAAAATAAAAAGCTCAGTGATAGAGCACCCCTGAGTTCAATGTCCAATACCAACAAACAAAACAAAAACCTATGTAGTTTCCTGGTACAAAATATTTAGAATACATAGTAACTGCTATTTTATTATAGTTTCTCATCCAGGAGCTTATTTTTACTTCTCTTTAAAATGAAGCTTGTGTAGGTAACAGGGAGTATGTAGTGGGATTAAAGGCTTAAGAGTCACTCTACTTTCTACCTTTGGACAAAGCGCACTAGAAAAATAACAAACTCTGATATCTTTAAGGAGTTCTGTAGCTCTTAGTCATCACTTCATTAGATCTTCCAGCATCCCTGGGAAACTGAGGTCATTGATAATGATCCCACTTTACAGATTTTGAAATTGAGGTTTGAAAAAGTAACTGATTTTATCATACAGAAAGCAACATTTAGAAGTTAGCTTAAAAATTATTTAATTCTGTATTCTCAGGGTCATACAATTAGTATCTAGGGAAAATTTTTGGTTTGAACCCAGGTGTTTTTCCTAGTTAAGGAATCAAAGTGAGGATCCTTACACTCCAAAAGGTCAACGAAGAGTAAATAGCTTCTCTTCTTCAAGAGACTGCAGGCTGTGCCTGTGACATGACATGGCTGGGTAGGCACAGTGGGGACGCTGGAGTCTAAGGGTATATATTTACCTTTGGCAGCAGTCAGCATGGTGGAGGCCAGTTCACACTGCTGTGATTCCAAGTGTCCAAGAGTGAACCAGCGAGGATAACGGCTGGGCACCACAGACACCATATGGTGAGGGTGAGAAGTATCAGCAGCAGAAGCTGAGTTTTCTAAGACTGGTAACCTAGAAGACCCAGGAAGAGTCATCAGCCATCATCTATACCCTGGCCATTTTAAGTCACCTTAGAGAAGCTTGCTCTTTGCTGGAACTAGGGAAAGCAATATTAACTAAGAGCTTTTAAGGTTTTTAAAACTGTATATTATATTCTGTCAGGTGAGTGGCTGGACACTTACGAACTCTACCTGAATAGTCTTCATTGCTTAAGTCAAGGATCCTATTCTAGTTTAGAGATAAGATTTCTATAGCTCATTGCTTTCATGTCTGGGGGTATACATATTTATCCCTATTTCCTCCAGATTTTTCTGGAGACCTGTTCCTGGGAACTAATTCAGTTGAGGTATAGAAAGGCTCAAACCCCTGTTTCAGGTTGCCAAGTTGGCTCCAGAATAGGAAACTTAGGTCTTGAGTGCTACATATCTATTAATATCAGAAGGGCTTCCTCAGACAATTCACCATGAATACAGCCAGGAAGTCACTGAGTTATCAATGAGAAATCCCAGATACAATTCCTAGATCATATGAAAATATCTGAGCCATTTAACAGCATGCTTGGTGGCAGATCAACAGAACAAAGAAAGAGAAGAAAGTAGGATAAACAAAGAAAGCACTGGAGAATTCTCCTTTAGTGGTGGCAACTGGGCTGGAATGGATTACCCACCTCATTGCACGCAAAGCTAATTTATAGGACAGATCTGGATCATAAGGCAGCAAAGCTGAGAACAAATACTTGGCAAATGTATGCATGGGAACACTCTCTCGGTGGATGACTTCTCCAAGACCACTGAAAGGGCCTCCTGCAGGAAGAAGATAAGCCAGTCAGTTATTTATCTCTATGTTTCCATTTGTCAGCTAGAGTTGAGACCCCTAGATCCCATGCATGTTTGCTAGCCAAGGGAACCTTCATTGCTCTTTAATGTCATAAACATTCCTAAACCTGTGCTCTAGAAGAGAGGAGAGCCCACAGTCATAAGCAATGATACTGTGGCAAAAGCCCCTTCTATACTTACCTTCTAGCAATAAGATGCACTGTTTCCGCAGTGTTTGTACTAGCTCATCATCCAGCTGCAGCTCCTGGAGATGGTTTAGGAGATGCTCCTCATTACGGCACACTTTGTCCTGTGCATACAGGCCTTCAGGCATTACCCTCTGTTGACCCATACCCATCAGAGCAACTTCCAGGGCTAATGACAGGTAGGACTCACTGCTGTTTGTGCAGCCTGCAGCCACAGGAACATGCTGGTATACAGGTAGTCTGCTTTCATTCACATCTGAGGGCAACAGGGCATCAGGTTCTTTAGCACAGGCCTGGTGGTTTGTTCTGTCCTCTATACCTCCCACTTGGGGATACTGCTTGGTCAACAGTTATCACAGAAGCCGAGTCAGAACCTCAGAGCCGTAAAGAAAATCTACTGAAGAACAGTTTCACAGTACCACAAGAATTCCTCCTTCTCTCGTAATATATGAACAGATTAGGCTAGTTAGGGAGTATAAAATCTTATCTTTACTAGCACACAATGTAATGTTATAATTGTCTGTTTTTGTGCTTGTTTTATTACTGTTAAAGAGATGAGACTATTACATTGTAGAAATTTCTAGACCCTGAGATATGGAAGGAATTAAGTATATGTCTGTGATGAACAAATAAACCAAGTATAACTTTAGGTTTTCAGGCTATAAATAAAATGTCATCATGCAGATGAAACAGATTAAAGATGATAATTCCTTGTATAAGGGATTAGTTTGGTTTAGGGCTAACCTTTATATCTCTACCCAGAGAAATCTGAATCTGTCTAGTTAAACTTGTATTTTGCTAACATCTACAACTTCTATGCTATTATTTATGTGTATGTATGTGTGTAGTGCTGGCAATGGAACCCATGACCTCATGGATGCTAGACAAATGCAAGGCCACTAAACTATATATATCCCTGGTCCTTCTTTTATTTTTATTTTGAGACAAGGTCTCACTAAGTTGTCCAGGCTGGCCTTAAACATTCTAATCTTTCTGCCTCAGGCTTCCAAGTAGCTGAGATTACAGCCATGGCTCACCAATAGGCTCACAATTTTAAGAAGAGAGTATAATTTTAAGTCTTAATGGTAGTGCATGCCTGTAGTTTCAGCTACTGAGGAGGCTGAAGCAAGTACATCCTTAGAGCCCAGGAGTTTGAGGTCAACTTGGGCGACATAGTGAAATCCCTCCTCAAAAAACAAAACAAAACAAAACAGAAACAAAAACAAAACAAAACAAAAAAAGGCCAAAAACCCACTCTTGGTTTCTTTTCTTTTTTCCTTTATCCAGTAAGTATTTATGGAAGACTATTACATGGCAGTTACAAAGACAAATAAGTTGTAATTTCTGCTTTCAAGTAGCTGATACTTGTAAAGATACTTGTAAAGAAACTATAATGCAGTTAAGGTAGATGTAGATAAAACAACACATAAATAACATAAAGGAAAGAAAAATTAATTCTGTCCATTGTTCTGGCTAATTTGAGACTCTGTTAGACTATTTTCTATTTCTAATTTGTAAATTAGTAGAAGACCACTATGAGGGAGAAGGTTCAAAGGAAATCAAAGATAAATTTATTTATTTATATATTTTGAGATAGGGTCTTGCTCTATTGCTTAGGCTGGCCCTGAATTTAATCAATTTGAGTAACTGGGATTATAGGTATGTGCCACCACACCCAGTTTGATACACATTCTGGCTTGATGGAAATTATCTCCCATTCCTAGACTGCTCTAAAGTTTTGGCCTCTGACTCCTCAATTTCTTCTGTTCTTTCTTATTTCACCTGGGCTACATTCTTCAGGCATTTATGGTTAGGAAAATGAGAGGAAGGAAAATTGCAAAATAAAATGGACAGGACCAGACCACAAGGTGGGAAACGAAAGTGTGAAAGAGAGGAAACCTCTCAGGCACATCCAGTTTGGACAAAATGGTGGTGGAGGGAGGCTGCAAGAGGGGTAGAATAGAGTTTGGTGTGGATTAGAGGCCTGCCAAAGGGAGTCCCAGCTTGCCTCTGGCTGACCCTTGTACCTGACACTTCCATATAACCATCATCATTGAGGCGGCAGGCTTCAGTCAATGTGAGAAACAGGCAGCCGATAGGATCTAGAGGGTGGCCCACCCAGCCTTCTAGGTTTGTGATGGTTGTAGTTCCTCTCTGCAACAGTTCTGGAAGTAAGCAGGTTCAAAGTTTTAGACAGTGATAGAAACACATTGCTTTTTTCCCCCTGCTTGAGTTTCCTTATCAGGTCTCATTCAAGGCCTTGATCATTAGAATCAAAGAAAAGTTTCTTTTTTTATCTTGCCTTGGGTTGATAGGAATGGTCACAAGCTTACGAGGCAGCTATAAGGTTATATCCTCTGTTTAGGCTGCCTGCTGGTAGTACATATGTGTATATGTACTTGTCAGGTTACAAGGGTTCTTAGTGGGACCTTCTATCTGCACCAGTAAGGCAGACAGGCATCAGTGTTCCCAACTTACTGACAGGAAAACAGATTCAATGAGGTATACCACAAAACAGGTAGGATTACTTGGAATTCTCTAGCCCCTGCCACACCGTGATATTTAATGAAAATTAGGTCTTGGGTCTTTTATGCCCTGAAGATCTTCATCAGTCTTAGGTCTAGAGCTAGATGACTCCTAATCACTATACCTTTCTTCTGATGCTTGTAAATTTCCAGCTGCCGCTGCTGCTGCAATCTCAGAGTATTAATAATGGCCACAGTGAGTCTGAGGGCCTCTTTTGGATAACCATGAGAACGCAGGGCATCAACCCGAGCACAAGCTGTAGGCACATGCTCTATCAGATAAGAAGAAAATATGGTGGAGTTAAAATTTCAAACAAGGAAAATTCATGCTTGAAAATGGAAGTTTGTGTTTAATTCAGTTCAAATTCAGAACCTCACACTTGCCAGGTAGGCTCTGTGCTACTGAGCTAAATCCCTGGCCCCAATTTTTTTTTTTTTGAGACAGGATCTCACTATGTAGTCTAGGCCACCCTTGAACTTGCTATGTAGCCCAGGTCGGCCTCAAACTCATGGTGATCCTCCTGCCTCAGCATCCCAAGTGCTGTGATTACAGTTGTGTACCCCTCCACCCAAGTGATATCTACTTTATATCAGGAGCTGTATTTTTATCCTTAAGTGTCTAAAAAGTTGAATAAGTCACGAGCACTACCTTGAAAGAACCAAGCTGCAGCCTCGTGTGGTGGTTCAGTGTAGAAAAGAACATACAACTACAATAACAAAATGTAGCACTGCCTCATGAACATGTATTATGGGAACCCAGTGGAGGTAACCACTAACTGCCCAAAGGGAAAAACCCTCATTCTTTTAGCAACCTTTATTTCCCAAAGACCCATTATATGCCAGGCAAAGAAAGAAGAAATATAAATAAGAAATAACCACTGCCTTCAAAGAGTTCACGAATGACACACAAACAGATAGTTATCAAACAGCTAACAATTAACATAAGAGAAATATATACACAGTGAAAATAATATTTGAGCTGTGTTTTGAAGGAAGGACAAGCAAGATTATGAATAGGTAAACAAACAGGAAAAGCATTCCCGGCAAAGGGAACATGTAAATAAAGGCATATAAGAAAAAGCATAAAAAGCATTTTATATAATATCTACAGAGTATGGCAAATAGTTTGGGGTACCAAGAATTAGGTTACATGGCTAGAATAGCCTAGAAAGGTAGAGTCTGGAATGTGAAGAGGTTTGAACACCATTCTAAGGCATTTATATTTACCTTAGGGATAATAGACGACTACTGAAAGATTATAAATAGGTGAGTAATTATAACAGGCTTTTATGGTTTATTTTCTTTTAAATTTAACATTAAAAATTATAGACAAATAATTGTAGATTTGAAAACATGTAAATATACCAATTCCTCACAATGAATATAGTATGTATCACAAACATACACTAATAAAAAGATTTGAAAACATAAATAGAAAATAAAAATCAGAGATAACTTTTTCTAGTTTTATGTACATTTATCCAGATTTTTAATTTTTACTAAAAATGCAACATTGTAATTATTGTTTTGTAAACTTTTTCCAAGTAATAGCACACTGTAAATATTTTTCCATGGTATTAAAGTAAGGCTACAACAGGACCCGACTCTCTTAGCTCCCAGCCTGTTGCCTGCAGAAGTGCTACTCTCAGCAGGGAACTCAGCTTAGTACTGAAGTTGTCATTGGGAAGCACTGGAAAGGAGATAAGATAGCACAATGAATTCTCCAGGTTCCAGGACATCTGGTGACATCTGGAGACAC
Source organism: Cuniculus paca (assembly GCA_004365215.1). NCBI lineage: Eukaryota > Metazoa > Chordata > Mammalia > Rodentia > Cuniculidae > Cuniculus > Cuniculus paca. The sequence goes on from RJWT010000363.1 coordinate 20,730, forward strand.
TTGAGAATTTGCACTGGACTTTTCAAGGACTCTGCCCACTGAGATGCAAGATTGCCAGAGAACTTTAACCACAGATGTTTATTGGGATCTTCTCACTTAAAAGTCCCCTGCCTTTTCTCCATTCCTATAAAAAGGGACACACTTCTCTGTTCACTGCTGATGGTCTTATCCCGCTCTCTACCTGCACCTAGGCACGATAATTACAGGCCATGCTGGCTTTATACAAGCCTGGTGATCTCTGCTGTTCCTCCCTTCCCCTGTATGTTACAATTAAATATATTTAATAATGTATATGTTTCTATAACATTAAAATGATTACATATCATTCCATTGAGTATGTGCTCATCTGCCAAGTTAATCAATTTCATATTGTTGAATATTTGCATGGTTTCCAATTTTCCCATCTGTAAATTATTTATATCTATGTGCTAATGAATCATTTAGCTTTATTCAGTTCTCAGTTAATTACAGCTGAGGATAAATTCTATGACAAAGAATTCCTTGATCAAGTGGTATGAATGTATTTTAAAGGCTTTTCATAGATGTTGCTGAAATATCCTGCAGAAAGGCATTTATGTCCCACCATTTTTTTTTTTTTTTGTGGCACTGGGGATTGAACTCACGACCTTGTGCTTGCCAGGCAAGCACTTAGACCGCTGAGCTAGATCCCCGGCCCTGGTGTTTTTGAGACAGGGTCTCACTATGCCATTCAGGCTGGCCTTGAGCTCATTTTGTAGCCCAGGCTGGTCTCGAACTCACAACGATCCGCCTGTATCAACCTCCTGAGTGCTGGGATTATAGGCGTGAGTCACCATACCCGGCTGTCCCACCATTTTTATGGGTACCCATCTTCATGAAACTTCTCCTGCCCTAGAAACAAATTATCTTTATTTTTAAAATCCCTGACCATTTGACAATCAAAAATGGTGAATCAGTATTGCTTTTGTATTTTTATTTATTAATGAGGTATATATTTTTCATAAGCTTGTTAAATTTATGTTTTAGAGGTGGATCAGAGAAAAGGAAAGATGATCAGAGGGAAATTCAAGGGGTGACTCACAGTGAGTTTGGCCAAGATTTTTAAGAGAGACCCAGGGACATATGCAGATATAGAAAGAGTTTGAGAAAGATACAAATATAAGATACAGAATGGAGGTCGGAAACTTGGAGAAAGAAAAAGAAAATTTATATGACTGTTGTAAGACTTAGATTAGAAAATAAGTACTTTTAGCGGGGCCTGGTGGGGTACACCTGTAATCCCAGCACTTGGGAGGCTGAGGCAGGAGGATCGTTGCGAGTTCAAAACCAGCCTGTGCTACAAAGTGAGCTCAAGGCCAGTCTGAACAGCATAGTGAGACCCTGTCTCAAAAAGACACGGGCTGGAGATTTAGCTCAGTGGCCTAAGTGCCTGCCTGGAAAGTGTGAGGTCATGAGTTTGACCCCTGGTGCCACCAAAAAAAAAAAGTACTTTTAAAAAGAATGTCTATTTTTAGATAGACAAGGGGGTCATACCAGTAATTCCGCCACTTTAGGAGGCTGGGACTGAGGATGTAAAATACTGGTTTAATCCAGAGAGTCCCAGTACCACATGGTAAATTAAATAAGTTAGCAAGTCTACTTTGGAATGGGTATTCTGTTTTTTGTATTTTTTTTGTGGCATCGGGAATTGAATTCACAACCTCACACTTGCCAGGAAGGTGCTTAGGCCACTGAGCTAGATCTCCAGCCCTTATCTTTCTGAGACAGGGTCTCACTATGCCGTTCAGGCTGGTTTTGAGCTCACTTTGTAGCCCAGGCTGGTCTCAAACTTGCAAAGATCCTCCTGTATCAGCCTCCCAAGTGCTGGGATTACAGGTGTGAGCCACCATGCCTGGCTCGGAATGGTATTCTGTAATAAAGTCAAGGACAGACTGATTGATAATAAGCCAGAAAATTATTTCAGAGAAAGGTTTTAACTTGAATGGAACAACTCTATTCTGTTGTGAAGGAAGACAGGAAGGTGATAAAGAAATATGGAAGACAGCTTAATGACAAAAGCAGACTGTGTCCTAATTACCAGCAAAGGGTAATTTAAATTTCAAACTTAGTGCTTTTTAAGCAAAGTACTCAGTAACTGCTGACTGAGAGAGCCTGTGAACTAATGTTTAATGGCTTGTCATATTCTTTGAGATATATTAACTCCTTTATCTTCCCAAAGACTAGGGCGTAGGATACAGATTCCTATTTGAGGTTATTGTACCTCAACTAAGTAAAAATGCAAATAGCCAAGGTTTCAAATAAATATCCTCACTCTCTAATAAAGGGTCCAAAAGAACTATACAAAGACTGTCCAAATTGTAGCTGATGCTACTGGTGTCTATGCAGATGGCTCATTTGGGCCTACATGAAGTGAGACTGGGATCTAAAATTCTCTCAGTAAAGGAGGGCTAGACTTACCAAGCCACAGTGGCTGGCCATGTGAATTAAAGAGTAGTCGCTCACTTTCTCGCTGGCAGGCAGGAGCTGTATATATATCACTGCTGATTATTCGTTGTAGGTGGCTATCCTGCCAATGTAATTCACGACCCTCGATGGCTCTAGTGAACACAGTTCTTCTTGGTCTGGATAAGGAGTCTGGGGAAAGAAACAAATGCAGCAGCACAATATTGGGTAAATGGGTCTTCAGAGTGGGAGAGAATAAATAGTATGAGGGCAACAAATACAAACAATCTACTGAGTATTGTGTTGCCCCCTTCTTGGGTAAGTTTTTAGTATATCTGTGCTCTATATCAAAAGATTTTTTTTTTTGTCTTTTTGAGACAGGGTCTCCCTATGCAGTTCAGGCTGCTATGTGCTCACTTTGTAGCCCAGGCTGGTCTTGAAATCACAACGATCCTCCAGCCTCAGCTTCCCGAGTGCTGGGATTACAGGCGTGCGCCACCATGCCTGGCTCAGAAGAAATTTTTATCAGAGATCTATGGTTCCCTTTTTCCTTCCACAGAAGACCAATTTCTACTGGGACTCAAAGCCATATGAAGAGACGTAGTCATGCGCATCTGATAAATCATGAGGACAGAAATTGTTTTTTACAGAAGTCAGAGACAGAAATAACCAGCTAGGTAATTTCCCTGGCTACTCTGTAACTTCTTTCATTTACAACATGACCCTTATCAGACTAAAACCTTCTATGAAATTCATATTAAAAGATAAAAAGGAGCTGAAGCCCAGTATATGCTGGTACCTTTATTACACTGATATCTGCAGATCTGTTGTTGTTAAGGTTTGAATTTAGATGTTCTACCAAGGCCTCATGCAGTTTTAGATGGGCCTTTGTTGGAGGCAGCTGAATCTAGAATTTGTAGTGCAATGCTGGGATTAAGGGTGAGTAATCACTGGATCAGTCCACTAACTGGATTGGCACTGTCCTAATCCTGTCTAGATAAAAGGGGCAGAAAGAAGCTTGCCTGGCCTTTTAGCGCTTGTTGATTTTTCTGTCTTCCACCACCATGAACTGTTGCCCCTCTGCCATGTGTCACCCTGCCTTGGAGCCAGCTGATACGGACTCTCTCCTTTACCTTTGGGTGTTGGGTATTTTGTTCTGGCAACAAAGTAACTAAGACAGTAGTCTTGCTTTTAATAAGAAAAGCTGATGCTGGCAAAAGACTAACTTGTTTTCTCATTGGAATCTTACCATGCCCTCTCTTCAGAAAAGGGCTGCAAGGAAACCAATGCTGCAGACGAAGTATGTTCAGTTTTTTTTGTTTTGGTAATGGGGATTGAACTCATGACCTCATGCTTACCAGGAAAGTACTTGAGCCACTGAGCTAAAGTCCTGGCCCAATATGTTCAGTTCTTAAGGGTGTTATGTAGTTGAAACACACAGAAGATATATTGTCATAAACTATGGACTTAGGGGGATTCATGGAAATGACACTTAATAAAATTAAAGCCTAACAGGGATCATTAAAGCAACACATTTCCAGATTAAGAGTAGTTGAAACTATTTTGGGATCAAGAACTAAACTACACAGAGAGGTTCAAATTAGATGTGTATCTACTGATTCTGTGCAAAAAAAAAAATTGTGAGGAAAAGTCAGAGAATTCAGACTGAACATGAAAAAAGCTAACAATTTCATCATGTAGGAAAAGTCTTTGGAATTTGCTCATATCTTTATAAAATGGGTAAGAGTTCAGATGATCAAAGGATATTATCATAAGGGTAGTGTGTCCATGGTATTTACTGCTTCTTGTTTACTTTGCCCCTCAGTGAAAGTACACTGACTCTTCTACTAGCTACAGTTTAAGCCCCTGTTATGCTGAACTGAGAATTTGTCATGGGTGTGTACAGTTCACAGTGGAGGCTGGGCTCTCAGTATGTTTTAAAATAAATCAGAAAAATAACACATGCCTGATATGTAGTATGTACTATTCAAGGAGTCCAGAATGTACAAAGTTCTTGTTATTATGGACCTTTACTTCCAAATGGGGAAAGATAGTCAAATATATATAGTATATCAGATGGTTCTAAGTGCTATCGAACAGACTCAAAGTTAGGAAGAAAGACAAGATGATATTAGGTGGGGGATATTGTTTTACATAAAGAATGGTCTTTAATAAAATAACATTTGAACAGATACATGTGATGGTGTGTCCTTGTAGTTTCAACTTCTTGGGAAGCTGAGGATCATCTGGGCTCAGGAATGTGAGACCATATCACAAAAACAAAACAAAACAGACAACATTTGAGTAAAGATCTTCAAGAACTGAGGGGTAAGCGTTAGAGACATTTGAGGGAATAGCATTCTAGGTAAAAGGAATAGTAAGTGCTAAATCCTCATGTGGGAATATATTTGGAGTGTTTGAGAACAGCAAGGAGGCCAGAATGGTCAGAATGAAATGACCAGGCTGTTAGCCACTGCAATCACTTGTGAGATGATGGTAGCAGGATGAAATAATTAGTAGTAATAGAGATGATAGGTAATTGGATAGTGGCAGTTAGGGTGGAGTGTCAACTTGATTGGCTTTGGAATCCTCGCATTGGTGGTGAACTTATGGCATGTGTCCCACAGCAGGATTGTATCATTGAAAGCTCTAAAGGTTCACTATCACTGTAGGGGATTGGTGGAGCAAACTTCTGCATGTGCCTCAGTGAGTCATGGAGGTATGGCTTTGAGGTCCCAATCTGGTCCCTGACCTCTTCCTCTGGCACTGTTCCTCTGCAGTGCTTCCTGGTCATCATGAACTAAGCAATTTTCCTCCACCACACCCTTGTGCCATGCTGTTCCTGCCTTGGAGCTGGCTGACCATGGACTGAATCCCTTTAACCATGAACCAAATTAAATTTTTCCTCCTTTAAATTTGTGTCAGGTATTGTGTCCAATAACAGAAAAGCTGACTAATACATAGATTCTGGTTATACTCTGAAGGCAAATGCTCATAGATACTTGCTCACAGATTAGATCTGGGGTAAAAGAGAAGAATCAAGAAATGACACTACAGTTTTTCAGATTAAGATACCATATGGAAAAAAAAAAGATGCCATATGGAAATGGAAGAGTTCAGAAGGAGCAGGTCTGGATGGGGGTAGAAGGTAAGAAATCTTATTAAAATACCTATTACTATACCAGATAATAGTGATGGTGAAACTTAGTGCTTCAATGATACAACCTGCTATGGCATGTGTATACAGGTTTGCCACCACTGCTATATAAGCAGAGATATAAAAAAGCAGTTGAATATACAAGACTGAAGTTGAGAGAAAAGGTATGGGCAGGAGATATACATTTGGGGGTTGTTAGCACATAGATGATTATTTTTATTTTTTATTTTATTTTAAAGAGAATAAAACAAAACAAAACAAAACAGAATAGAGTCAAACACAACATAGCATTTCAGAACAGAACACTGCAAGCAATACAGGTCTTCAAAACGTAACAACAGGAGAGTAACAATGGCTACCCTACTGTCTCTTGCCTTCTTCAAAAATGGTTGTTCATACATTCACAGACAATAAACTCAAACAAAACAAAATAATATAAAACCAGATAAAACAAAAGAGTGAAAGCATTACAGGCTTTCAAATCAGACAAGAAGAAATCAACAATGGCTACCTTAATGTCCCCTGTTTTCTTCAAAAGAGCTTCTCCTATCTTCTCACATATTGCAATCAAATAGTAGAAGAGAGACTTAAACCAATCAAATCAAAGAATAAAAGCACCATTGGATTTCAGAACCATTTCTCCACATTTATCAAGAATTTTGTATCTTATTGAGTCTTTCAGTTTCTTACACTAGGGAGACAATGCGGTGTTTACACATGTGTGTTTGGTTTATTTCACTTATGAGTATGGTCTCAAGTCACATCCATTTACGTATAAAAGCCTCAATGTGATCCTTCTTTATAGCTGAATAAGTACTCCATTGTATAAAAGTACTACATCTTTTTTATCCATTCCTCAATTGATGGGTATTTGGGTTGTTTCCAAGATTTGGCTATTACAAATTGTGCTGCTATAAACATGGGTGCACATATATCACTGTGATATGATGATTTCACTTCTTCTGGGAATATGCCCAGAAGCGGAATAGCTGGGTCAAATGGGACTTCCAATCCTAGCTTTTTGAGAAACCTCCAGACTGATTTCCATAGTGGCTGTACCAGTCTACACTCCCACCAACAGTGGAGAAGGGTTCCTTTTTCCCCACAGCCTCTCCAGCATTTGTAGTTGGTGGTTTTCTTGATCCTGGCCATTCTTTCTGAAGTGAGATGAAATCTCAGAGTTGTTTTAATTTGCATTTCACACATAGATGATTATTAAAACAATGCAATCACCAAAGTAGTTGTGGTGGTTAGGCTTAATTGTGTCAATTTGATTAATTTAGGAGCTGTAAAACAAAAAAGTTCAAGGAATGAAGGGGATAAATTTAGCAGTCTAAAGATGACCAATCCTAGGAGTGTAGCAGACAGTATAGTTTTATGGCATAAACATTATGGCTGGGTGGAATTTAGGAAGGTGGGATGGATACGATGTAGAAATGGCAATGAAGAGTAAGTGGGATGGGAGCTGGGGATCTAGCTCAGCAGCACAAGTGCCTGCCTGGCAAGTGCAAGGTTGTGAGTTCGATCCCCAGTACCCAAAATAAATAAATTTAAAAAAAAAGAGTAAGCAGGATGCTTTCTATTTATACAGGTTCAATGGTAATGGGGTATGTGAGAGACATATCAATCACAATTTGAGGAGAGTGCAGAGGAAGCAAAACACTCAAAGAAGCACCAGTAACAATGAAGAACCAATACATTCTGACAGGGAAGAAACAGCCAGATTAGAGGTATCAGTTTATATGAACTTTACCTTCTCTATGCCATCCAAAGTCAAAATTAAAATGGTGACTTTCTGTGTTGTACAAGCCAGATGAGCACCAGAAATAAGTAGCTTAACAAAGTGACAAAATTGTAGCATTTTCATTGCCCATACCTTAGTTATCTTAAATATATTAACAACTGATTACGGTATGGTAAAAGAAGACCAAGCAAAACAATAATTAAAGTGACTTTTTTCCCTTGAGATTTAAAATACCAATGAAGTTATTAAGGTACTTAAAAGGGGCCAAGCATAAAATTAGTATATGATAAAATCTGCCAATAAAGACATTCAGTGAGCTAAAGAACAATCAATTGTCAACAACAAATAGCCTGTGTTCGCTGAAATAATACTGATGTAGATCCTGATACCAAGTGATGTCTGTAGGACAGAAGGCTCAAAAGACATAGGATGCAGTAGACTATACTGGACTTGTTTTAAAATGGGGCATGAATTCTGGCAATCACTTAGGAGGATAATCCTACCCAAATGTTTGCTGTATAAAATTCTGATGGAAAAAGAGAAAGAAACAAAGTAAGAAAGGCTATGGTCATGATTTTTTTTCTTTCTTTTTACTTTTTTTCAATGCTAGGGATCAAATCTAGGGCCTTCCAAGTGTGAAGCAAGTGTTCTACCACTGAACCACATTCTCAAGCTCTAGACGCTTGTTTTGGTTTGTTTTTGCTGTTCGTTTTTTGAGACAGGGTCTTGCTATGTAGCTTAGGCTTGTCTTGAACTCACCGTGTAGTCCAGGCTGGCCTTGAGCTCATGGCAATCCTCCTGCCTCAGCCTCCTGAGTGCTGGGATTACAAGTGTGCACTGCCATGGCTGGCAGCCCTGAACACTTTTAAAAATGGGTTTTTGTAGGCTTTTGAACCTAAAGTCAACCCAAACTGAGGTCAAAGAGTCAGAAGGATAGAAAAGAATCATTCAGAAGGCTCTAAGACTTTATCCTGAACACTGTATGGCCACTCCAGATATGGAAAAAGACATCATCCCCACTGTCAAAGACAAAAGCTTCCTTTAAGATTTAGCATTTTAAGATGAATAAAAACCCAAGCTTTTCTTACTTGGGATGGCAATTTTGACAGTCAAAAGGCTGCCTAGCCACAACTGTTCAGGGCTTCACCCTCTTACCATTTGAAGTTCTAGGCATGAAAAGTCTAAAAAGGATACTTGCTTACCCGCACTGTGACTGACATTCTGGGGAAGTGCATTGGTGATGTTGGGCAGCTCATGGCCATAATTCCCATCTTCCAGCGGACAGATGTCTAGGTCGCTCCACTTCTGCAGTTGCTGCAGCCAACAAGATTTTTCCTCCACTTTGCAGTGTGGATTTAAAATTATGCACACCCATAAAGCTCCTAGAAAATACAGTAATTCACATTTTTATATCTCTACTTTGATGGATGTGTAAATCTTAATGTTCCAGTTTTTTTTTTTTTTGAGCAGGATATATTTACTGAGAGAGAGAGAGAGAGAAAACTTCTGTCGGAGAGAGACAGAAGGGGTCCAGAATGGGTTGCCCAAAACTTATTTATTTTTTATTTTTATTTTTTTTTGTGGCACCGGGGATTGAACTCATGAACTTGCGCTTGCCAGGCAGGCGATTAGACCGCTGAGCTAGATCCCCGGCCCTTCCAGTTTTATTTTGAGGTGGTAAAGTTTTTGATGCAGCAGGAGCTAGGGATGTAGCTCAAGCGTATAGTGCATATGTACAATGCAGAAGCCCTGGGTTCCATCCCAGCACCTGAAAACAAACAACAAAGCATCAGCTTTTCTCAATGTAAAAAAATTTCTAAGATTTCCAGAAGTGGCCTACTTTTCCAATCCAAAGCTCCCTTAAAGCAGAGTGACTATCTTGTTATCTGGATCTATGTGCCTGTGATGATGTACAAGGCAGATTTAGGCTGAGAATACTCAGTTTAAATCTGCAATCTAACAAATATTTACTGAAAGCTTTCTCTTCACCCAAGCCCTGTCTTGGTAAATAGGATACTGTTTTTACTCTTGAGGAGTTCTCTTGTGGGAAGACAGATAGGTAAAAGTCATTTGAAAATAACGTGCTAGACAAAGATTATGTTTAGAGTATAACAGCAGCACAGAGGAAAGGCATTTAGTATGAGGACAGGACTGAAAGGAAAGTACTCAAAAAAGTGTCATGTTTTGGCTAGTTGGACTTTCTGATCTTCAGATCCTTCTATTGTAAAACTGAGAACATAAAAATATCTACTTTGTAGGGACAGTATGGGAATCAAATGGGGTAACATTTCTAAAGGGTCTAGTATATTACCTGGTACACAGTAGAATCTTAGTATTTCCTTTTTCCAAGGAAAATGATTTATATGGGACTTGGATTTTGAAACTGTGAATTAACTTGTGATGCCTTAAAACTATCACTTTCTTCAATTTCCTGTTACTATAGCAAAGTAACATACTCTGTATAATCAATGGACATTTTTTCTTTGACTATATCACCCTCCTTTTCAAGGAAACTAGCTTCTTTTCAAAGTTGGCCATATGTCTGTGCCAGATAATTTCTCAATTCAAGTTAGCAATAACTTCTTAATTTAAACATCATTTGAGATGGAGCTGCTTCGATGGATAGATGTTTATTCAGATACTATTTCAAAGCCTCAAAGTCAAAGAAAAAAATTTTTTTGGTCTTTTTGAGACAGAGTTTCATTATGCAGTTCAAGGTACCCTTGAACTCACTTTGTAGTCTAGGCTGGCCTCAAACTTCCAGTGATCCTCTTGCTTCAGCCTCCTGAGTTCTCAAATTACAGGGGTGCACCACCATGCTTGGCAAAGAGGAATATTTTAAAAGGCAATTTTAGCCTTGTTTTCAGATAGCAACTAATGATGAAAATTCCTTTCTAATGGTTTAACTCCATTAAAAAATACCATGAACTATAACCATAATATGTAATAATTACAATGATAGCTCTTTAGGGGATTATAGTGTTAGTGGTATTTATTTTATAGTTTAAAAAGTGTTTTCATCTACAGTGAAGAAAAAGATTTTCATATTTAATCTTCACATGTGAAAAAAGAGGACAAAAAAAGTTTTAGAATGACTCTGGTATCTAAAGAATGCAAAATCAAATAAGAGAAACAGAAAACAAACTGGGTAAATTGAGACAGGTTTAAGAGATTAAAGAGACAATGTGGGCTGGGGAAATAGCTCAGTGACACAGTGCCTGCCTGAGTTCGATTCCCAGGACAAAAACAAACAACCCCCCCCCAAAAAAAACTGGATGCTAATGCTATAGTCATACAAAAGTTTCAATTTCTTAGTCATTCCAATATTAAGAAGATTCCCTAAAAAATAAGTATATCTACTTTAACCTGTAAGTTAAAAATAAGTTTTCTGTCTAATCAGGTCCTCATGAATTTGTTTCAAAAACACTCAGAAACTGTCACATCTCTAAGACACAACAAATTTTGCATTAGCCTACAGCATTCACAGGAATGTGTTATCAGTATCTAAAAGCATGTTTTTCTACAACTTAAAAAAACAAAACAGGCAGACCATGTGGGACCCAGGGAGAGAAAGAAAAGTCAGATAGCGACTCCCAAGAATCGGCCATGCTGGGACTGGGAGGAGCTGATCAATAAGCCAACTAGCCAGCCTTTCTGGTAAGCCCTGCAGACCATGCAGAGCCCAGGAAGAGAAAAGTCAGTGCCTCCTATGAGTCTACCAGCATGCAGGCTGAGAATCACCAAACTCCCTTGCCCCGTAAGCCACCAGCTGGTTTGGAGGTCAGCCTGAGTGGATAGCAACTGAGGTACAAAAAGCAACTGAAGGATTGTATTGTTTGGTTGAATTTACAGGCCTGGGTCCAGCAATCTGAGCATCTATAGGGAAGGTAACAGTATGCAATATGGCAAATATGGGAAATTTTTTTGTCTTGTTTTTGAAGTCTAATATTGTTCTCACTGTTTTGTTTTATTCTTATTAATTTTTTTTTGCTTTACTCAATATTCTGTTTTGATTGGTTTTATTCTGTTTTGATGTGGTCTGATTTTGCTATATCTGATGGAATGGACAATTACTGTGAAGATAACAAGATATACTATAGTAGCCATTATTGTTTTCCTATTATCCTGCTTTGATGTTCTATACCAATTTCACTGCTGTGTTTTGATTGGATTTATTCTGTGTTTTTTTTGGGGGGGGTTACTATCTTTAAAAAAACAAAACAAAACAAAACAAAACAAAAAACTATAGTTTAGGCATAGTGACTCATACCCGTAGTCCTAGCACTCTAGGAGGCTGAGGCAGGAGGACTGCTAGTTAAGAGTCCCGTCTAGGCAATTTAGTTACTTACTGAGACTGACTCAAGATAAAAAATGAAAAGCGTTTGGGGATATTGCTCAGTGTTCAATCTTTAGGTACTAAAAAACAAAGTATAAAAAAACAAAAGGAAAGTTAGCTATTATAGAATTTTAAAATTTACATAATTACTATGTATTATATATATGATAATAATAGCTATCATTTATTTCTGTTCAGTAGCTAGGCATTATATTAAGCTATTTATTTATTTATTTATTTATTTATTTATTTATTTATGGTACTGGGGATCAAACTCACGACCTCACACTTGCCAGGCAGGCACTTAAGCCGCTGAGCTAAATCCCTGGCCCTATTAAGCATTTTATATACATTATCTCATAAAATCTTCCAACTCTAAGGATCAGCAAGTCTTGGTCTGGTTATAGAAGGTAGAAAATGGGAACCAAGGATAAATCCTAGATTTTCTTTGTAAGCAACTGGATACATTTTAATACTTTGTAGTGAAATGGAGACAGTAAAAGGAACATCAGGTTTTGCCAGGAAAATTAAGAGTTCTGTGGTGGCCAATTAAGTTTCAGATGTTTCTTAGAAGTGATGGGCAGCTGGACACAGTCTGAAGCTCAGGGAAAAGGTCTCCACTGGAGAAATACATTTGTTTTCACTTTTGTTTATTTGTGGTGCTGGGGATGGAACCCAAGACCTTGTACATTGCAGGCAAGTGCTCTACCTTTGAGTTACACTTCCAACCTTCATTTGGCTGGTACTTTTTTTTTTTTTTTGGTACCGGGGATTGAACTCACAACCTTGTGCTTACCAAGCAAGCACTTGAACCGCTGAGTTAAATCCCCAGCCCCTTGGCTGGTATTTAAAATTGCAAGAATGAAGAAAATTAGTTAGGCAGAGAATGTGGAACAGGGGAGTGGGAGCTGTGGGTTACTCAGTCTTTAGAAGAGCTAAGGAAAGGTAGAGTAGGCTGCAAAGAAGACTGAGAAAAAGTCAAGAATGTAGGAGAGAAACCAAGAAGGTATACAGTTATGGAAACCAAGAGAAGAATAAGTTTCAAGAAGAGTATGGCCAGTTTTATTGAAAACTGAAAAGAGGTCAAGCAAGATGAGAAATCTATCCATATGGATGTCACTAGTGATTTTGACAGGAGCTTTTTCAGCAGAGTTGAAGCAGTGAGCACTGAAAACCCATTTGGAATGTGTGCAAGGGAGAATGGAGGTGAGAAAATGGAAGCAGTGATTACTGATAACTGATTTTTAATTTGTGTGTGTGTAGTAATGGGTACTGAACCTAGGGCTGTGAAAATGCTAGGGAAGTACTCCACCACTGACCTATATTTCCAGTCCTTTTTATTTTTTATTTTAAATCGTCTTTTTTTTTTTTTTTTTTTGTCTTTTTGAGACAGGGTCTCCCTGTGCAGTTCAGGCTGACCTTGAACTCATTTTGTAGCCCAGCCTGGCCTCAAACTCCCAATGATCCTCCCGCCTCAGCCTCCTGAGTGCTCAGGTTACAAGCATGGGCCACCACGCCTGGCCTAATCCAAGTTTTATTAGGTCACCCAGCCTGGTCTCTAATTTATGATCCTCCTGCCTCAGCTGTCCTGAGTAGCTGGGATTACAGGCATGTTCTACCACACCCAGTTGCAGATAACTTTTTCAAGGAGTGATGCTTTGAAAGGAAGATGAGAAATGAAGTAGTAGTAAGAGGGAGCCAGTTGGAACATCAAGGAACATTTTCTTACATTTGGGGTTGAAGATAGTAGAATATATTTGTATGCTGATGGAAGGAAGGCTAGTAGGTAGAGAAAAATAAATGATGCCAGAGAAAAGAAAAAATTGCAGAAGCAAAGATCTCAAGAAATAGAGATAGGATAGAACCTAAAACATGTATGTGAAGACTGGCCTTTCATCAAAGTCAAGACAACTTATGAGTTCTAATAAAGAGAAGGCAAGGCACGTGAGTACTGACATGGATAGGTAAATAGATTTGCATGGTAGTAGGGGAATCAGGAATTGCTTCTATTGTCTCTAACTTAGGAATTAAAAGCAGTGAGCTTTTTCCTCCTCCCCTTTTTTGGTACTAGGAATTGAATCAGGGCCTTCACACTGAGTGATGTCCCTAGCTCTTTTTTATTTTTTTATTTCGAGGGTCTCACTAAGTTACCCAGGATGGTCTTAAACTTAAGATCCTCCTGCCTCAGCATACCAGAATGCTGGGGTTACTGGTGTGTGCCACCAAATCTGCCTTTATTTCTCTTTCCTACATTGTCGTTCCTACATCCCCTACCTTGCCCCTACCCAAATGAAAAAGTTTCATGACCATTTTCTTAGATATGAAAATATCAGAAATGAGAGATTTTCATAATGGATCCAAGTACACAATAAGATCTTTAAAAGCACTGGGAACCGGTTCTGCTTACTTCCTCTCACTTCCCTTTGTCCAAAAGCTGAATCCAAGTCCATATCACAATCTAATGATCGGCACAGAAATAACTCTAAGACATTTAAGCCTCAGAGGAAACTTGCTTTCTGAAGAAGGCTGATTTCACATTCTTGGGGAAAGCATTTAGAAAAATAAGACATAACAAGATGGAATTGAGGGAGATGTTACAGAAGGATATCTGACTTACAGTCAGACACATAGGGTTCCAGTGTTAGAGTCACCACTTACTAGTGTGTGAGCCTGAAAAAAGTACTTAACTTTTCTGAGTTCAGTTTTTCTCATCCAAAAATATGGAGATGCTAATGTCTTACCCTGTAGAATCCATGTCTACAATCCACTCTGAGGAAAGTTTAGAAGCAGTTTCCAAGAGCTTTGTGTTAAGTGAGCCATAAAACCCTGGTTAAAAATGGGAGACTAGTAGCTATAAACTAATAGTATGACATTCATATACTTTAGACTGTGTGATTGTGTCAAAGCAAAGAGTTTATCTACATTTCCTTATTTTAATTTGTATCCAGAAGTACCGCAGATCCATCTCTGTTTCTTGACAATAAATACACAAATACCTCAATTATTATTAGATTTAAAAGAGACAATGTGAGTACAATCTGCAACACAGATTAGCATATAACACTTAACAATGTACCCAGATTTTTGTTTTGTTTTTATTTTTGGTTTGGTACTGGGGATTTAACTTGGGCCTTTACAATGCATTACATCTCAAGCCCTTTTTTAAAACAACTTTTAAAAATTTGAGACAGATATCACTAAATAGCCCAAGGCTGGGCTTGAATTTGTGATCCTCTTGCCTCAACTCCTTAAAGTGCTAGGATTACAGGTGTGTACCACAACATCCATTTTTATTCATTACTGATAAGAGCTCTAAAGCCCTTGGTGCTCCAGAGGATATAAAAAAGCTTCACCACTCAAACTAAAACCCAGGCTTCCTAGCTCCCAAATAATCAAGTACAGTACAGTTCTGAAGTCATTACCATACCCCTGAAACTTTTAATCCCAAGACTGTAAAATATCTGCTTCAGTCCAGGAGAACTCATTAAAATTCTAAGCTGCAGTATTTTCTGAGAGAAGTTTGTTTCTGGGTGGGGAAGTATGAAGGTGCTCTATGGAATTTTCTGAATATACCATATTAGAACTTTTACATTGTAACTCTCAAGTGCTTAGATGGTGAGGTAAGAGTGTAGAAGATTCTGGAAATAGGGAGAGGAGCTGAGTATTAGCATCACAAACTTAGCCTTGGACCAGGGGAATAAAAAAGAGAAATGATGACCAAAGAGGACTGCCTTGATGGGGAAGAATCTAGAGCTCAGAGGCTATTCAACAGTTCATAGCGCTAATCTTATCTAAACATTGTAAGGCCTTAAACCAGACTAGTGGTGATGTGAAACTAAAAATGAGAAGAGACACTGTATTATTATTATTGTTGTTGTTGTTGTTGTTGTTGTTATTTTTGGCACCAGGGATTGAACTCACAACCTCACACTTGCCAGTCAGGTGTTTATGCCACTGAGCTAAATCCCTGGCCCCTGAGACACTGTATTATAAAGGTCAGGGAATCAAAGCCATGGTGGGGTATAGGGAATCAAAGAAAACCAAGTACTCAACAACAAATTTGGTACAGTAAGGATAGTGGTGCTAATCGTAGAGTTATGGAAATGTGTTTTTCTGAATTAATTTTGGATTTGTCAGTGGAAATGGTCAATGGTCAACACGCAGGACTAGGACTCAGAGAAATGGAACAAGACTGCCTTAGTCAAAGGGGTCTAGCTAGGAGTAATGAAGAAGAGTAGACTCAGGGAAAGTAACAAGAATAAGGCTAATAAATATTTGCAGAGCCAGAATACTTCCATGCAACAGAAGCAAAGTGAAGAGGTTTTCTTTCAGCAAAAGTTTCTATGTGGGTAATATCTGGAAAAGTGTTAGCAAAACACAATGCTGTAGAAGCAAGACAAGTGAGTTCAGAGTTATTCTAGGTGACTTCTATAGAGCTAAAACTTCATCAGTTAGACTTAGCAAGACCCATGCAATGATTGATAGCAAATGTTTACTGCCACTGTTACTAGAGGGCAAACTGGCAGGAGGTAGCATTTCTCTGAGAGATAGGAACTTACCTAGCTCATCCCAGAGCTGCCTGCACTTGTCTGTCATGCTTGTTCCTTGCTGCCTCCAGAGTGTGAGCCGTGGGTCAGCCATAAACTGCTCAGTTATAAGTGTCAGCATCCTGGCTCCATTGGAATCTCTCATCCGCAGCATCTCTCGAACCTGACATGCAAGGAGGGGCAAGAGATGGTGACTGCATAGCATAAAAAAGCAGAAGGAAGGGAAATAGGGTAAAGGGAAGATGAAATATTTGAATACACCATGTCCAAAGAGCCAGAAAGAAGGCCTCTCCCTCTGTAGGTAAGAGCTCTGTACATAACAAGAAAGTTTGTTTGCATAATGAGATGCCACTTCACACCCACTAGGATGGCTAGAATCAAAAGTCAGAGAACAAACGTCAGCCAGGATGTAGAGAAATCGGAAGCCCATTCACTGTTGGTGGGACTATAAAATGATACAGACACTTGGAAAATAGTCTGCACAGAACTTGTAAACATGTTTGCAGTAGCAATCGTTATAATACCCAAAAGGTACAAATACTCCAAATGCCCAACAATAGACAAATCGATGAATAAAATGTGTAGTATTCATACAGTGGATATTCAGCCATAGAAAATGAATGAAATATTGATTCATGCAACAACAAAGATGAACTGATAAAACATGGGACTAAGTGTAAGACACCAGTCACAAAAGACTACATACTATATCATTCTATTCATATGAAAATCCAGAATAGAGAAACTAAGTCAGGTGTGGTGGCACACTCCTGTAATCCCAGTACTCTGGGAGGCTGAGGCAGGAGGATTATAAATTCGAGCCCCACCTGGGCAATTTAGTGATTTAGCAAGACTCTGTCTCAAGATTAAAAATAAAAAGAGCGGGGGTATAGCTTGGTGTGAAGGCCCTGGGTTTAATCCCTAATACCATGGTGAGGAGGTTAGTTGAGAGGAGGGAACTGAACCAACAGAAGCCAAAGGTAGATTACAGGTTGTCAAAGGTTGGAGGAAGAAGAGGAGGAGGAGGAGACAGTATGATAGCTGAGAGTATTAGGTTTCTTTTTGAGTTGATGAAAATGTTGACTGCGGTAATGGCTGCACATAACTGAATATACCAAAAAGCACTGAATTATACACTTTAAATGGGTGAATTGTGTGGTAAATGAATTACATTTCATTAAAGTGTTAAGCCAGGAAAAAGCCTGCTATGACAGCCCCCAGTTTCAAAACACTAAGTCTCTTCAGGGTCATCATTGAAATGAGTCCTCAAAGCTTCAACAGGCAGCCTTGGGTTCAAAGCAAAGAGGAGACAGTTTCTGTACTAAACTCCCCCAGGGATGTTAGCTCATTCAGAGAATACAGCAGGAGGAACAGGACCCCAGGGTGAAGTAGCTGGGATGCAGCCACTCAGGTCTGTTCCACTAGATGCCTCCTACTAGGTTTCAGGCATCAGCACTGCTAGGTCAAGTGAGTTAGGCACAACATATGAAGACAGAAGTCTACTGAATCTAGTTTTCTTAAAGCTTAAAACAAAACAACCAACCAACCAACCAACCAACCTTTTTATATCTTACCTTGGCAAACATTGAGTTGAGTTGCTTTCCAGAGCCATAGTAACCCCCCTGGGAGAGAAAGAGCTTCACTTGTTCTTTCACCTGTTCTTCATCCAAGTGCCAACAGTTCTCATCGTCAATGCTTGCCCCTGCTGTTGGGTCAGGGGCACCTGTGAGGTGTGGGAACAGTGAAATGAATAGCCTGAGATCACATACTATACACTCAGCTGGAAGGGCACTTTGTGAGCATATTTAAATGCACATAAGTTATTCTGATTTAAGATGGGCTTTGGGAACTCAGAGCCTAAATACATGAGTCTAATGCTTGTTTCATGTTCACATATGTCACAGTTGTATCTTCTCCTAAGGTCTTCTTGTACCATCCAGGGGAAAAGAGCATGGAAAGACATACACATGTGAAATTATGAAAAATGTATTTGGTCTTTATCTTGTTTGCTGGCATACAACTAGCAAAAATTCTTGTCTTTTTATATGTTTATGAGTTGACTAATAGTTGGTAGCCCCCAGACAGCTTCTGGATGAGTGCTGTTCACAAAGGCAGATACAGAGGGTTGAACTTTCAGTCCTATACCCATAGAAAGGCAGAGGGGTTGAAGATTAAGTGGATCACCATTGGTCAATAAATTAATCAACAAGAGCTTTGCAATGAAGCATCCATAAAAGCCCACAAGAAAAAGACTTACATAGACTCCAAAGGCAGAACATGGGTTCCTTTACAGTAAAACAGGAAGTGGGGGATGGGCAGCCTTGGCTGAGACCTCAATCTGTCAGATCATATGCTACCCTTAAGTAGCTAGCCTCAGAACTGAGTTGGATTTGAAGATATACAGTTGGTATCTTTTACAGAATTGATTATTTCCTCAGTGTATGGGGAAAAACTTCCACTATTTGGTCACAGAAGTGTACTGAATTGTGTTCTGAGTATATTAGGAGAAACTGAGTTTGTTTTTCCTCTGTGTCCTCAAAATACAACAGGAAAATAGTGATGCACTATTTTTTCCCTGGAAAGGGACATTTTTTTTCATGTTTATGCTTTTCTATGAAGTTCAAATATACTTTAACATACATGTATTATTCTAAAGTGAAAAATACTTTTTTTTTTTTGGCATTTTGAGACAGGGTCTCATTATGCAGTTTCGGATGGCTTTGGGCTCACTTTGTAGCCCAGGCTGGTCTCAAACTTGCAACGATCCTCCTGCCTCAGCCTCCTGAGCTCTGGGATTACAGGCATGCGCCACCATGCACGGCCTTCAAATTTTTTATTCTAAACACAGTTCTAATCATATCAATTCCCTGATCTAACAGTGCTCTGCTGCTACTAAAGTAAGTCCCGATGCCTTGGTTTGGCATTCAAAAGCCCTCTAGGTTTTGGTCCTATCTTTCATTTTCAGTCTTATTTTCCCTATACTGATGCTAACCAAGATCAACCAGAATCAAGGTTCCTAGAAGTCAACCACATTTCTTGTGTCTTATATTTTCCCCTTTACTTTTCTCCTATTCCCTTTAATGTGGGAAAGTAATAATAAATAGTAAATAATAAAAGTAATAATACTATTTATAAGAAAAAATCAATCATTTGCATTGTAACTCTAGAGTCAGGGTCACAATGAGAAATGGAAACTGTAAGTATTCAGTGAGGCTACCACTGCTGAGGTCAATGTATTGCTTAGCTCACTTGAATAGGATCTTTTTTTATTCTCTCACCAAATTAGTATATACTTCATTGCTACTTTCCTGAAATATGCCCATTTTATGTTCATTTGTTCAACATTTTAGTTTTCAAATGAAGAAACTGAAGTTTAGAAAGGGTAAGTAACTTATAGATAGAAATTATTTAACACACAGAATATAACACAGAAATTATATAACACAGCCAGAATCTGTGTGTCGGTCTCTCTTTAAAGCCTCTGCTCTTCACTACGAGTCCACACATACTTTCGCTTCCAGCCCCATGCTGCTGTGATTCACCACCTGGTTTCAGTCCTCTGAATGTAAGTTGATGGTGTGTGTGAAGATAGCCAAATTTCATACTTTCTTGTACTACTCTATTACATAAACTACAGGGTTAGTCAGAATAATACATTTTCCCATATGAAGATAAACAGAGTGCTTACTAGTACAGCAATTCTCAAATGTTAACATACAGAATAATCATTTGAGATTTGTGTTTAAAATACATGTCATAAAGTCTTAACCCTAAGGATTCTGGTTTTCAGTAGCTCAATAGAGATAGAATTGAGATGAACTAAGTTAAATAAAGAATTGGGTTTTTGAGTACCTTGGAGCTAAGGATGGGGATTAGGAAAGAACAGCAATGATGTTCCAGAAGCAGAGGACAGAGGTGGTTTGAATACCAGTTTTCACCTTTGGATGATTCAATCAGGATATGAAAAAGCAGGAATGGGACCCAGTATCCTAGGAGAGCTGGCCTTAATCAACTGTCTAGAAGTGTGGTGTGACACCCCCTCTCTTAAGGCTTTGAAAGGATATGAGGCCCATGTGGTGGTAGTCACAGCAGCAATTTATAAATGTCTAGTGTGCTAGCTGTAGAACCTTGCCAGGCTTAGACAAAGCCTTGAGGGTTAATAAGAGTAAAACTTCACCTAAAACTTCAGAAGAACTTGTTTATTTGATAGGAGAGAAAGGAAGGTAAATGTTGGAAATGTCTAGGAGATTAGAAACTGAGCTGCCAAAATGGGTGGGTTGCTGCAAAAAAGAGAGGCAGTCAATATTTGGGAGTCCAGATAATAAACTAGAAGGAACTGGTAGGACTGTTGAGGCAATCAAAGTCACCTGGGAGGAACATGAACTGGCAAGAGGCCTCACAGAGGATTATCTAAGACATTTCTATTTATTTAACCAGCATGCATGGAGAGCTTGATATGTAATAGAACCTGTGCCAAATAGTAGAAATACAGTGGTGAATAAAAGTTGTATGATCCCTGTCCTCATGGAGCTAACAGACTATTTGGGGAGATGTTAAGAAAATATTGGGTGGGGGAGTTGCTGGGGGTTGAACCCAGAGCCTTGCACATAGTACTAAGTACTTTACCGCTCAGCTACTTCTCCA
Organism: Cuniculus paca; assembly: GCA_004365215.1. NCBI lineage: Eukaryota > Metazoa > Chordata > Mammalia > Rodentia > Cuniculidae > Cuniculus > Cuniculus paca. Next base: position 41,579 of record RJWT010000363.1, read on the forward strand.
ACCTCCCCACATACACCATTTTTTTCCCTGTGGAAAGAAAGATGGGTCAAAGGCTGAAAAAAAAGTGACATTTAAGTTGAAACTTGAAGAATGAATAAGAGTCTGGCACAGAGCAGGGGAAATGTATTTTTTGTTCAAAATAAAAAAGCATAAAGAGCTGGCCATAGTGGTGTACACCCGTAATCCCAGAACTCTGGGAGGCTGAGGCAGGAGGATCACAATTTCTAGTTCACTCTGGCCAACTTAGCAAGACCATGACTCACAATAAAAAAGGGCTGGGATGTAGCTCAGTGCAAAGGCCCTGGGTTCAATCCCCAGTACCTCAAACAAACAAAGAAACATGAAATCATAAATTATTTTGTTAGTTAAATACAACTGTATTAAGGAAGAAAGGAAAGAATAGGAGAGAAGATAGAAAAAAGATGGGAAAATGTAGGCAAAAAGCCAGATGGAGGAAGGTTTTGCAGGCCATAGAAATTTGGACTTTATCCTAATGGTAACATGAGGCCACTGAAGGGTTTTAAACAAGAAGCGATATGACACTTCTGCAGTTATAGAAAAATCACTTTGGATGGCTATAATGGGAATAGAATAGAGGAGAGCAATAGTGGATATGAAAGCATCAGTTAGAAGGCTATGCAGCAATCTAGGTGAGAGATTACAGTGCCTTTGTTTTTTTTTCATTGGTACTGGGGATTGAGCTCACGACCTTGCGCTTGGCTGGCAGGCACTTGGGCCACTGAGCTAAATCTCTGGCCCCTAATTACAGTGGTTTGACTCAGGGTGACAGCATTATAACTTGAGAGAAATAGAAAATTATGAAACAAGTTAAGAGACCTAGCAATGGAATACATATGGACTATAAGAAAGGAAAAGGTGCCAAGGGTGGCTGTAAGGTTCCTGTTATGATCTAGTGACTAGATGGTAGTGCTGGTTGTTGAGATAGTGGACACAGGAGGGTAAGCAAGTTTGGGAGAGAAGAGCATAAATTTACGTTAGGATATGTTGGTATTGCAATATCTCTGTGGTGTGAAACAGGTGCATAGAGGTTAAAGCTCAGAGATTCTGAACTGGAGAAATAAATCTGTAAGTCATGGTGTATAGATGGTGTTTGAAGTGAGGGATGCAGCTGATATTGCCTACAGAGATCATGTAAAGTAAGAAGAGGAGAAAAAAAATTAGATTAAATAAGAATTGTCAACATTCAAAAGTCAGACAGTAGAAAAGGGGACAGTATTTAGGAATGAATGAACAAAACCACCGTTCACTTTAATTAGATAAACTAGACCTAGAGTTCACAAATAGGTTTCTTCAGCTGTCCCTCACTAACTTCAGTCAAATCTTAAAAAAAAAATGATTTGATTTAAAGTTAAGGGCAGGGGATATAGTTCACGACACAGCACCTGCCTTGCATGTGTGAGGTTCTGAGCTCAATTCCTGGTACCAAAAAAAAGATTAAATTAAACTGCTGGGCGTGGTGGCACACACCTGTAATCCCAGAACTCAAGAGGCTGACACAGGAGGATCACTGTGAGCTTGAGGCCAGCCTGGGCTACAAAGTGAGTTCAAGGCCAGTCTGAACTACATAATGAGACCCTGTCTAGTAAGATAAATAAATAAAAATTAAATTAAACTAAATTAAAATATTCATATACAAGTTCGTTGGTTAGAATTCTTTAGTCTTTCAATAAAAAGAAAAATGAAACTACTTACCTTCTAGTAGTGGTGAGGTAAATGTAAATGACACTTTAACATTAGTGTCTACATTTTTTCTCAAAAGCATAGGAGAAGTGGTGATACGTTAAAATAAAATAAAGAGAATGTCTTTTATGAATAATTATGAAACAAAGCATTGTGTGAGTTGAGGTACTAACTATGAGGTTATAATAATGAGATCTGTCTTAGACCTATTACATCTGAGGAAACAGCTTTTCTTTCATTCATAAGCATCTTTTTTTAAAGTATAAAAATATACAAAAATGCATACTTATTATAGAAATTGCACTAAGGCATAAGAAAATCCACCTGTATTCTACCAATCATAAATTACTAGTTAATGTAACAGTGAATTTTCTTCCAGTCTTTTGTCCTGTACATACAGATGTGCATACAAGTACATGCATGCACAGCTTTTAAAAATTAACCAACTTTTTTTTCTAACCATAATGTAAATTATGAAAATTCACTTTGTTTTTTGGTACTAGGAAATTGAACCCTGCCTCTCCTTTATTTTCACTTTTGAGACAGGGTTTCATTCAGTTGTTAAGTTGCCTAGGCTGGGATCCAACTTGTGATCCTCCTGCCTCAGTCTTTCAGAGTGCTAGGATTATAGGCATTCACCACTACACCTGGCTGAAAACTTTGAAGTCGTAAGGGTAAGTGTATAGATGAATGAATTATTAAATAATGAATATAATGGTGCAACTATTAATGAAGTCAAGAAACAGAATATTGGGCCAGGGATTTAGCTCAGCGGTATAAGCATCTAACTGGCAAGCGCAAGCTTGTGAGTGAAAAAAGAAACAGAATACTAACAACACCCCATGCCACAAACTTTTCGAGGTAGACAATTTGATTGCTTTGATTTTTTTTTTTTTTTTTTTTTTTTTTTTTTTTTTTTTTGTAGCACCAGGGATCAAACTCATGAGCTTGCCCTTGCCAGGCAGGCATTTAGGCCACTGAGCTAAATTCCCAGTCCATTGATTGCTTTGAGAAACTAAGTTAAATACATAGTTTTTTGAACAGAATGAATGAATGAATACAGGTTAAATGATTATAACTGCAGAAATATCTTGATCTTTTAAAATGCAATAGTATAACACCATAGAGGGAAGAGAGTTGCTTTGATGGCAATGGTAGTGAAAAAAGACCATTTTTAGCAAGAATAATGTACAATTACCATTCACTTGGTTGATTTCTGAATTGGAGGAAAGAATCTCATCTGCCAGTTTCTGTGCAGTAGGAAGAACTTCGGTGTGGTGTGCTGTGATTAAATACTGAATAAACTTCTGTAGTTGGTCCCTATTCATCTGGAAAAGAGTTTCCGAGATAGGAAGACGTAATTTGACTTGGTCTGGTTTACGGATTCTGTACAGTGAGAGTGCTACCACATGTGCACAGTAGAATATGTCCTTATTTCCACAGCCACACGTCACTGAAGTTATTTTGCATCGATCAAAACTGATTGCAACTTTGTATGTCATTGCTGGTTCAGAAGTAGTGGCTGGCTCTGTTACTGTACCACTCAGATGAAAACCTAAGGAAATAAAGAAAAAACCCTGATTAGAGATTGTATAGCAAGAAACTTTAGAAGGTGCCATTTGCATTTTAATTAATCAATTCACAACAATTTGCTGAGTATCTCCTATGTAAGTAGTAGGCTCCACTCTAGACAGAAAAGCCAGTGAAACTGGCATTGTGTTGAAGGAATATACAACTTAGAAACAGTATTTATCTTGGAATCCATGACTCTCCTGAACTAATATAAAAACTTTTACTTGTATACATGTGCATTTTTCTGGGGGGAATAGTTCATCATAGTCTCAAAATGACTAATAAGGAAATTCCAAATAGTTAAGAACTTCTGCAGTAAATTTTGAGATCAGCATAGAAGGCAAAGATAAGCCCATAAATAACATCAGTAAAATACACAGTAAGGTGATACTATACATGAAAGAGAAACTAAAAGAATGCCATGAAGAAGGCCAGAAGCAAGATCAATGCCAACATTTCTTCCTTAAAACATACCATTCCAGCTGGGCATGGTGGCACATGCTGGTAATCACAGCAATTGGGAGGTTGAGGCAGGAGGATCCCTGCGAGTTTGAGGACAGCCTGGGCTACACAGTGAATTACTACACAGTGAAACCCTGTCTCAAAAAACCCAAAAGCAACAACAACAACAACAACAACAACAGGGCCAGGAATATAGCTCAGTGGCACAGTGCCTGCCTAAGAAACATGAAGTCCTGAGTTTGATTCCAGATACAACAAAACAAAACCCCTCCCCTAAAAACACACAATTCCAAAATGGTGACTATGTTGAATACTTCAAAGGCAAGAAACTTTCTAAGATATGGAAGGCAGAGCTTGGCGTAGTGAGACTATGCAAGGTTACAACTCTACTCACTATCACAAAGCACCAATAATTTTGAAATATAGACAGAATGTATTTTTAAGTTGCAACTAAATTGAAAAAAAAGTCAAATTAACAGCAAATCAATTTTATAATAGTTTATTCTTTAAATCTGATTTATCTCATTTGATAAGAATATATATTCATCTAATGAGCTATTCAATAAAAATTTAATAAGACCTTAAATATAGGACCACTAGATCCAGGGATGCCTACCAAAAAAAAAAAAAAAGTAGGAAAGTATCAAATGTTAAGTATTAACTACATACCAAAACTGTGTTGTGTGCATTTGTATATTTATTTAAAACTATTTTTTGGGTTTTTAAATTTTTTTTAAATTTTAAAATGAAAAAAGAATAAAAATGATTATACAGAATTTCAAAACAAAATAATAGGAGATTAACACTGGTTAATATATTGTGTACTGTTGTCTTCAAAGTAGTTGTTCAGATTACAAGATATAGGTATGAAAAAAATGATCAATTGAATAATGAAAGCACAAACTGTTCTTTTTGATGAACACAGATTAGTAGTATAGTTACCTATCATATATATATGTATAAATGTATGTATATAATCTTTTCTCTTCTTTCTTTTCTCCTTTCCCCTATCCAAACTGTTCTTTCCCTTTGAGCAGTTTCTTTCCCTTTTACAATATCTACTGTACATTTTGGATCTTAATTACTCTTTCAGTTTTTTACACTATGGAGACAATACAATATTTACACATGCAAGTCTGATTTATTTCATTTATGAGTATGGTCCCAAGTTACATCCATTTACCTATAAAAGCCTCAAGTTCATCCTTCTTTATAGCTGAGTAATACTCCATTGTATAAAAATATCACATCTTTTTTATTCATTCCATGGTTGATGAGCATTTGGGTTGTATTCAAGAGTTAGCTATTACAAATTGTGCTGCTATTAACGTGGGTGCACTTGTATTGCTGTGGTATCATGTTTTCAATTCTTCTGAGAAAATACCCAGAAGTGGAATAGCTGGATTGAATGGGACCTCCAATTCTAGTTTCTTAAGGAATCTCTACACTGATTTCCCCAGTGGTTGTACCAGACTACACTCCCACCAACAGTGGAGAAGGGTTCCTTTTCCCCCACAGCCATGCCAACATTTGTTATTGATTGATTTCTTGATGATAGCCATTCTTTCTTGAGTGATATCTCAGTGTTAATTTGTATTTCTCGAATGGCCAGTGATGTTGAACACTTTTTCATAGAATTATTTGCCATTTGTATTTATTCATCTGAGAAGTGCATATTCATCTCAGATGCCCATTTTTGGATTGAGCCTTTGAATTTGGGGGGCCTGATTTTTTTTCACTTCTTTGTATGTTCTAGATATGTCCTTTGTCTGAGGAACAGTTGGCTAAAAATTTTTCCCAATCTGTAGGTTTTCTTTTCACTCTGTTGGTGATTTCCTTTGATGTGCAAAAACTTTTTAAGAAGATGAGATCCCATTTGTTGATTCCTTGAAGTACTTCCCATGCAGTTTGCATTTTGTTCATGAACTCTTTACCTATCCCTATGTCTTCAAGATTTCTATCTACCTTGTCTTCCAGTATAGTTAGTATTTCTGTTTCAATATTTAGATCTTAGATCCACTTTAACTTTTTTTAGTGCATGGTGATAGACATGGGTTAGTTTTAGTCTTCAGCATGTGGAAAAGCAATTTTTCCAGCACCATTTATTTATTTAAAAATTTTGATTTATTTATTTTTAAATACAAAATGGCTGACATATATATCTTACTATCATTGAAACAGGGGGAGAGGCTTGGCTCTGGATGTCCCGGTCCCACGCAGCCCCAGCATGGTGCTGTTTCCGTCAGGGTGGGGCTAGTTCTCCCTCCCCATAGTCTGCCCTGATGCTCCAGCACCATTTATTGAAGAGCCTATCTTTCTTCCAGTGAACATGTTTGGCCTCTTTGTCAAAGATAAGGTGGCTTATCTTCGTAGTTGTGTCTGCATCATTTAATCTGTTCTACGGATTCTTAGGTCCGTTTTTTTGCCAGTACCACGCTGTTTTTTTGTTTTTGTTTTTTTGTCTTTTTGAGACAGGGTCTTGCTATGCAGTGCAGGCTGGTCTGGAGCTCATTTTGTAGCTCAGGCTGGTCTTGAACTTGCAGCGATCCTCCCACCTCAGCTTCCGGAGTACTGGGATTACAGGTGTGTACCACCATGCCTGGCTAGCATGTTGATTTTATCACAGTAGCTTTGCAGTATAATTTCAAGTCTGGGATTGTGATGTCTCCTGCCTTGCCTTTGTTGCCCAGGATTGTCTTTGCTATTCTAGGTCTCTTCTGTTTCCAAATGAATTTTAGGAATTTCTTTCTCTAGATCTGTGAGGTATGCTAATGGTATTTTCATCAGATTTGTTGTATTCTGTTTAGCAGTATCATATTGAGGATTTTTGTATCTATGTTCATTAGGGAGATTGGCCTATAGTTCTCTTTTTTGGTTGGGTCTTTCTCTGGTTTTGCTATAAATGTAATACTTGCCTCCAGGAATGAGTTAGGGAATATTGCTTCTCTTTCAATTTTATTAAAGAGTTTGAGCAGTATTGGTTGTAAATCTCTAAAATTCTTGTAGAATTCAGCAGTGAATCCATCAAGACCTGGGCTTACCTCTGTTGGTAAGTTTTCAATTAAGTTTTCAATTTCATTGATGGATATTGGGTTATTCAAAATTTTTATATTTTTTTATTCAGCTTTGATAATTCACACATTTTTAGGAATCTGTGCATTTCTTCTTTGTTTTCCATCCTATGAGAGTAAAGATTTTCAAAGTAAGTATTGATGATCTTCTGAATTTCCACAGGATCTGTAGTGATTTCACCCTTTTCATTCCTTACTAATGAATTTGAGTTTTTTCTTTCCTTTTTTTGATAAAGTTATCTAGGGGGTTATCAATTTTATTTATTCTTTCAAAGAACCAATTCTTTAGCCAGGCATGGTGGCACCCACCTGAAGCAGGATTGTTGCAAATATGAGACCAGTTTGGGCTACAAAGTGAGCTCACGGCTAGCCTGAACTGCATAGCAAGACCCTGTCTCAGAAAGACCAACTCTTTGATTCATTAATTCTTTGTATTGTTTTCTTAGTCTCAATTGTGTTAATTTCTGCTCTGATCTTTATAATTTCCTCTCTTCTATGGGCTTTGGGCTGACTTGCTCTTCTCTTTCTAGAAGCCTGAGGTGCAACATTAGGTTGTTTATTTGTGCTTGCTATGTTTTCTGGATGTGAAAATTCACTACTATAAATTTCCCTCTTAGGACAGTTTTCATTTTGTCTGACAGGTTCTGGTATGTTGTGTCTGTATTTTCATGTAATCATAGATATTTTTTAATGTCTTCCTTGATTTCATCTGTGACTCACTGCTTATTCAGGAGGTCGTTATTTATTTTCCATGTGTTTATGGAGTTTTTGTGCTTTCTTTTGCCATTAATTTTCAGTTTCATTGCACTGTGGTCAGAAAATATGCATGGGAGAATTTCAGTTCCTTTGCATTTACTTAAGCATGTTCTGTGGGCTAGTATATGGTCTATTTTAGAGAATGTCCCATGTGCAGCTGAGAAGAATGTGTATTTGGATGTTGAGTGGAACACTCTGTAAATGTCTAATAAGTCCATTTATTCACAGGTTTGGTTCAGTTCTGATATTTCTTTGCTGATTTTTTATCTGATTGATCTATCTATTTGTGACAGTGGGGTATTAAAGCCCCTGTTACAATTGTATTATTGCTCATTTGATTTTTCATGTCTATTAATATTTGTCTTAGATAGTTGGGTGGTCCCATGTTTGGTGTATACATGTTTATGATTATTATCTCTTCCTCTTGAAGTTTTGTCCTAACAAGTATATGGTGACCTTCTTTATCTCTTTTTCACCATTCTTGGTTTGAAGTTCACATTGTCTACAAACAGAATAACTACCTCTGCTTTTTTCTTGGTTCCTATTGCATGGAGTCTTGTTTTCCTTTCTTTATTTTCAGTCTATGAGTTTCTTTTTGAGTTAAACGTGTTCCTTGTATACAGAATATTGTTGGATTTTGTTTCTTGATCCATGCTGCCAGTCTGTTTCTTTTGATTGGTGAATTGAGGCCATTTACTGTTTTTTTTTTCCAAATAAGGCCATTTACATTGATGATTATAACTGATATGTATTGGCTTGTCTTTGTCATGTTATTTTCCTGCTGTTGGTTCCCTACGTTTTTCCTCTGTTTAATTGCTTGCCCTGCCTGGTGGTTTGTTTTTATTGTTGTTCTTGGAATTCTGGTCATTTTTATCTCTGTCTAGAATATCATTTAGCATCCTTCATAGTGTTGGTTGGGTTTCATGAATTTCTTCAGTTTTTCTTTGTCGTGGAAGTATTTTATATCTCTATTTTTTAAAATTTTATTTTATTTTTTCAAATCCATTTTATTCAAGGGTAAAAAGAAAAAAGAAGAAGGAAAAGAATAAAAAAAACTACAGTGAAATTTCAGAACATGTTAATGAAGGGGCAACAATGGTACATACATTGTGCATTGTCATCCCCAAATCATTCATCCAGAGCACAAGACATCTGCATTCAATTGAAATTTTGAAACATAGTTTTGTAGGGTACATCAATCTGGGTTGGAAGTTGTTCTCTTTCAGGACTTGGAATAGTTCACTCCAAGCTCTGCTTGCCTTGAGGGTTTGTGCTGAGAAGTTTGCCATTATTCTAATGGACTTTCCTTTATATGTGATCTGTTTCTTTTCTCTAACAGCTTTTAATATTCTGTTCTTATGCTGAATTCATGGGATCTTGATTATTATATGTCTGGGTGTTAATTTCTTTTGGTTATGGCTAACTGGAGTTCTTTGTGCCTCACTTATGTATATGTCAGAGTTGTTTCTCAAGCTTGAGAAATTTTGTGCTATTCCTTCTGCAAATAACTTTCTTATATCATTTGTGTTGACTCCTGCTTTTTCATTAACACCAACTATTCTTATATTATTTTTCTTTGTGTCATCTTGCAGCTGTTGAATTGTATTTCCTGATATTTTATTTTCAAGAGAGCTTTCCTTTCATGATTGCCAGCTGGATCCTGTCTTGAAGGTCTGGAAGCCTGTCTTCAGTTTTGTTCAAGCAGTTTTTCCAGGTTTCAATGGGATATTTAATTTCTTGGATATCCCTTTGAATCTGTTTCATGCATTCTATTTTTTTCCTACACTGATCATTCACAGTTTCCATCCTTGTCCTATTATCATCTATTTTTTTATTATGTCTACTCTAGATGTGCTGAGCAATTTCTTTATAAATATTGACATTTCTTTTTTTATCTGAGAGATTATTTCTGATCTGATTTCCTCTATAGCCTCATGGATTTGTTTCTTACTTTGGTTGCTACCATTTCAGAAATGTCAGATGTGTGTCTTCCATTTTTCTCTATCTCACTGTCTCCTGGACTTGTTCTGGGTACACTGAAGGTGTGAAGTTGCATTTTGCTCCTGTGTCTTGTCATTTTTCTATTTCAAAATTTTTGTTTTCTGTGTTGATCCTTGTAAGTTTTTATAGTAGGTGGCTATATGCTAGTATCAAGGCCTCTCTAGGCAAAGTTTGTCTTTGGGGATATCTTCTGTGTACAGGAGATTCTTGGTCTGTGTCTGTCCCAAGATCCCCCTGTTGGCTTGTGTTGCTACTGCTGTTTCTGACAATTTCACGCCACTAGTCCCACCTGTCCATCCTGTGCACCCTGGCTGCAGGTCCTGCTGCATGGCTGACATTCTGCTGGCCTCTGGGACTTCCTACAGTGCTTCGCACCTGGATCCTGGTAGCCACAATGGGAGGGGCCAGGCTTTCCTAATTATGCTTTTAATGTATTATCACAAGTCTATAAATTAAATAGTTGGTATGATGGTTCATTTTATGTATTATTTGATTAGGCTATAGTTCCCAATTAATTAATCAAAACTATTCTAATTGTTGACACAATTAGAATATTGTAGATGTTAACTACATCTGTGAAGGATATTTGAATAACTAAAGGAGTGATTATCCTCAACAATGGGTTGAGCCTCATCCAATTAATTGAAAATCCTTATAAACAAAAGTGAAGCTGCTATGAGAAAGAAGAAATTCTTTTGCAAGACTGCAGTGTCAGATCCTGCCAGTCTATGCATTCTGACTTGCTGGCTCCCACAAACACATAGGCCAATTGAAATAAATATATTCATTCCCATTCCCAGTCATACTGTCACCTCCCCATCTCTATATATCTCCTACTGGTTCTGTTTCTCTGAAAAATTCTGATACTATTATTATTCCCACTTTATGTATTGATGAAATATAAGAACAGAAAAGTTTTACATGCTCAAAACCACTCTGCTAGAAAATGGTAAAGCCAGCTTTCACATCCAGGCAGTCTGGCTCTAAAGCTCATACTTTTTAATGATTATATCATACTACCTTCATATAATATTGTTTGGTAATCAATGCCACATTTAAGTAGCTGAGTTATAAACTATTAAACAATATAACTATGAACATTGGAAAATAACAGGTTTACTAAAATTCTAAAATTTCAGTTTTTATAGTATTGGCAATGGTTTGAACCCTCTAAGTTAAGCTAGAACTGGACCAAAATGTCAAGTACCAGTTTAGATTCCAGCTCTTTCCACAATAAGTCAATGTTAAAACAACTGAGGAATTTTCTGCAAAATATTTTTCTGAAGCTAATCATACATGGCTCCTTAGAGGCTTTGGCTAAGGGTCATGCTCTTCAGAACATGTTCATTTAAGCTGGGTAAATGTCTGGGCTTCATCAGCTTTATTAACATTGGTGTAGTTCAGGCTCCAGGTTTATACCCATCTGAAAGGCAGAAGTTCGTGTGGCTCTGTGGTAATTTCCTTGCTGAGAGTTCCTTTTTCCCTTCATATTTTTTGGAATGTAAACTGAAAGTTAGTTTTAAATATTTGTACTGCTTGTCTTATTGTAACCTAGCAACATTTTTTAAAAAGTGCAATTACTCCTGAGAATAAAGCTACATAGAATAGGTTCAATGTAGTGTTTTTTTCTCATTGTGAACCTAACTGCCATAAACATGTCCATCAATAATCTAGTAATTTAAGAAAATATGTAGAAGCATGACTTTTAAAAATCCTTGATTCCAGAATGTACTTACTCAGTTCCCATTGTGTTCTGACTTTTTAAAACTACACACACACGAAAAATAGAGAAAGCAGTATAACAAGTCCCCATCTGATATGGTTTATATCTACATGTTCCCCCAAAGTCTCATGCACTTATAGGTGGGGCTTTTGGGAAGTGAGTGGATCATGGGTGTGATATTGGATTAGTCCATGGTTAGTTTAGCACAGTTCTTGGTATGCAAGATAAATATAATGAAGAGAGAAGACCCACCCTGGGTGTGGCTGGCACCAATCAATAGGTTCATAGCCTGAATGGAATAAAAAGGAAAATAAGAAGGAAAGCTTGCTGCTTCCTGTCTACTATTCCATGAACTATTTCCCCTCTGCCATGTCATCCTGCCTTGGATCCAGCTAACTATGGACTGAAAGCTTTACAAATATGAACTAAAATAAACTTTACCTCCTTTAACTTGTGGACATTGGGCATTTTGTCCCAGCAATATGAAAATAACTATGACACCATGTATTCGTCACTCAGCTTCAATGATTATCAAAAGAAAAATAAATTTATTTAATCTTTAACCTTTTCTCAATTCCCAACCTCAATATAATCCCAATTCCATGGATTATATTGAAGCAAATCTCAGAAATGTATCACTGATAAACCCTTTGTGTGCATCTCCAAAAGAGGAATTAAAAATTAGTAATAATTCCTTAGTATCAAATATCCAGTATTAAGATCTCCACATTTGACCTTAAAAATAAAAGACAGAAAAGAACAACAGGATGCAAACAAAGGTGTGTTTTGTTTTGTTTTGTTTTGTTTTTTCTGTCTTTTTGAGACAGGATCTCACTATGCAGTTCAGGTTGGACTTGAGCTCACCTTGTAGCCCACGAGGGTCTCAAACTTGCAATGATCCTCCTGCCTCAGCCTCCCAAGTGCTGGGATTACAGCAGTGCATCACCACACCCAGCTCAAAATTTGGTTTATAAGTTTCTTAAAATATAATTCCCTTCTTTTCCCACATGCCAATTATTTATTGAAAAATAATTAGCTGTAGACACTTAAATTCAGGTTTTTTTGTTGAAAACATTCATAAATTATTTTATGTGCTATCTATTGATTAAAACAAGAGATATATGATACCTAATTCTCTTTTTGTGTGGTTAGGAATAATCAGTGCAGTCTGATGTTGTTGGCTTGATTCATACATTACAAAGTTCTTTGGCAGCTTTTCACATAACGGTGTTGACAATTATAGATGACCACAGCCTCTACCTATTATTTCACTAGTTTTTTTTTTTCCCCCTTTTCACTTTTTTTTTGGCTCTTATACTTCTGTAAAATATAGAGGGAAAAAACATATAAAGTAACTGTTATGGTTTGTGTCTAGATGTCCCCTCAAATTCTCATGTGGTCAGAATTTTTCCTAGGTGTCTAAATCTAGAGTGTGATTGTAGTACAATGCTGGGATTAAGGGTGTGTAATTGCTGGATCAGTCTACTGACTGGATTGGCAACATCCTAAAGCTAGTAGACTGGATACCATAAAAGGGACAGAAAGAGGCTTGTCTCTCTTGTGCTCTTTTGCTGCTTTTGCTGTCTTCCACCACCATGAACTGTTGACCTCTGCCTTGCAGCAAGCCAATTATGGAGTGAAACATCTACAAGCTGTGAGCTAAATAAACCTTCCCCCCTTTATCTTTGAGCATCCGGTATTTTGTCTGAGCAATGAGAAAAGTAACTAAGTATCTAATTCAGTAACTAGAACATGGTGCTTAAATTATGGGGAAAACCACTTTATAGACAAAGTTTTACTAAATATAGTAAGTCACCAATTTATGAATGAGTTCCATTCCAGGAGAACATTCCTAAATTGGATTCATTTGTAAGTCCCACAAAGTGAGTCTTACACAGCTTTGACACAAATATACAATGTGTACTGCTTTGCACTTCTTAGCAGTCCCTTCCATGTCAACACCACTTTCCTCTTACTCCTGGACCTCCTGGGCTCTGATGGAGCAGTATACTTCTGTACACTATTGCACTATGCAGTAAGCACATAGCAGCACAACCTCGACAATGTATGGCAGGCATATGAGCTATTTCCACAATTTTTTCACATCTACAAATGTTTGTGAGATGAGGTATGTTTATACCTGTGAAAGGTCGCCAACTTGAATGTCCCTAAATTGGAAACTTACTGTCATTACTTTGCAATGATTCTTAACTCACATATGCCTAAAATAAAAAACATTTTTAAAAAACCCCAAATCCCTCTACATATATTGTAGAAACATTCCTATGTATCAAAATATTCAAATGCACAAGAACTACAGTGTAGGCTTTTAAAAGTCTCTTTTACCTAAAGAATGGGCAAAAATGTTTTTACTAGCTATTCTTGGACAGAGAGTTAATATCTGGAACATGTAAAGAACTCAAAAAAAGTAGACCCCACAAAAAAAGATCCAATCAAAAATGGGCAACTGAAATGAATAGACACTTCTCAGAAGTAGTAGAAATGGCTTAATGAAAAAATGTTTAACACCTCTGACCATTACAGAAATGCAAATTAAAACAACACTGAGATTCCATCTTACCGAGAAAGAATGCTATCATCAAGAAATCAAATAATAACAAATGCTAAAGAGGATGCAGGGGGCAAAAAGGAACTCTTCTACATTGTTGGTCGGAATGTAAACTAGTACAACCATTATGGAAATCAGTATAGAGGTTCCTCAAATAACTAAAACTAGATATTTCATTATCTTTCTGAAAGAGTTAAAGACTTTGCATTACAGTGATATATGCATACCCATGTTTATAGTAGTACAATTCATAACAGCTAAATCTTGGAAACAGTGTATAGGTCCATCAACAGATGAGTAAAAAACGAAAACATGGTATTTATACACAGTGGAGTCCTCTGCTATAAAGAAGGATAACTTGAATCATTTGTAGGAGAATGGATGTACTTTGAGATTATAATGTTAAGTGAAATAAATCATACACACAAAACTAAGTATCACCTGGTTAAAGAAGAAAATAAAAGATAGTAGGAAATCAGGAGATGTATTTTTTATAAAAGGGAAGGGGGTCTGTCTTAGTTACTTTTCTCACTGCTGAGACAAAATACCGGACATCCACAGCTAAAGGAGGAAAGGTTTATTTATCTCACAGTTTATAGAGGTTTCAGTTTGTAATCCACTGGCTCTGAGATAGGGTGGCACGTGGCAGAAGGGCAACAGTTCATTGTGGCAGAAGACAGCAAAAGCAACAAGAGCAAAGGAGCAAGAAAGCGCAATGGGGGAGAGCAAGCCTCTTTCCCTCCCTTATATTGTATGTAGGCTACCCACCCCAGGGCAGGTGTAGCACTCACACCCATGATCCCAGCATTGGATCATGAATCAGCCACAATTTCTAGAAGCCCACTCCCCTGATGGAATGAGGCTTTGGGGTTTCCTCTAGACACAAACCATAACAGGAACCAGAAGATGGAGGATGACAGAAGGGAGAGAATGCGGATGAAAAAAAAATTAAGATGTGCCAAGTCACCACAAAGAAGGTAATCACTGTGTACTGCAAACATATACTAATAAAAAAATAAAAATTGAAAAAAGTCTGTTTTACTAGTTTTAGATTTTGAAATGAATAGGGTAATAGATTTGAGGGAGAGGGAGTAGGTGGGTGTAAAAGGAAAGAATATATAATGTTTGCTTCACTTATAACTCTAGCAAGCCATAAAGTTCAATATCAATATTTTCTTCCTTCTTACAGGTTGATTTTACTACAAAGGGATGGGCCATTTTTTGAAGAAAACAGGCAGTTGAGCAGCCATTCTCCTTGTGGCCCTTCGTACATAGTTAAAAGAAAAAATTAAAGAAAGAGAAGGTCCTCAAGAAAGCACTGAATACTTTCAAGGAGTTTCCATTTAGTTTTGCAAGCAGTGTATTATCCTCTTCCCCTCTTAACTCAAAAACCAAGCCTTGCTCTGAGGAAAAGATGCTTTGTTTCACTCAACTTTCCATTCTGTGGTTTTAGACAACTTCCTCACCTAGCCTCTTCATTGTATAGAAATATAAGAATAAAATCATACCATAGCCCCTTCTCTATTACATATCACAACAGCTCTGAGATGGCTTGTCAGAAAATCGCAAGCCTTAATAAATACCTGCTATGATGTGAGTCCTTACCAGCACGACATTTTATAAATGTGTCATGATTTCTTTGCCTTTGACATGCTTCTAACGCACTTAGGCAAGATTTAAAAAATGTGCTGAGCCAGGTGCCGTGGTGCACGCCTGTAATTCTAGCTATTTGGAAGGATCACACATTTGAACCCAGCCTAAGCAACCTAATGAGACCCTGTCTCAAAGAAAAGAAAAAACATGCCAAAATGGCCACATGATTGTGGCCCCTTAACAATCAAGCACTTTGCAGGTGGCCCTTGCTAGAGCTTATCACGCTTAAATATGCACAAATAGCTCTGAGAACATCAAGATCAGAAAAAAATCATTAAAAATTCATGAATGGCTCATGGCTTAAAAGTTTTGATTCTCTTGCTTTCTGGACTGAATGAAAGTCTGAAAGGCAATTCAAATTAACTGAAATTGTTAATTTAACAATTGTGTTTCCTAGCAGTAAAGCTAGGGAATCTAGGGTATGAACGGAACTGAACCTTGGATTAAACAGGAAGTACTAAGGACCATTTTTCCATGGGGACATACATACATATATATGTATTATAGCTTCTATGTAAATGTTCCCCCAAAACCTCATGCAGTCATAGGTAGAGTTTTTCAGAGGTGGTAGGATCTAGAGTGTGTGGTGTTGAGATTAAGGGTGTGTGATTAGTAAATCAGCCCACTTATTGGTTTGGCATAGTTCTGGGTAGGATTAAGGGTGTCCCACCCTGGTGTGAATGGACACAATACAAAGGGACAGAAAGAGTCTGTTGCTTGCTTGCTGCTTGCTGCCTTGTGCCTGCCCTTATTTGGCCATGCATTGTTTCTCTTTTGCGATGTCCCTCTGGTATGCCACCCTACCATGGAGCCAGCCAAGTATGAACTGAAAGCTCTACAAACTGTGAGTCAAAATAAACTTTTCCTCCTTTAACTCTGGGTGTCAGGTATTTGTCTCAGTAACAAGAAAAATAGCTAAGACAATGTATTATAATATACATAATAAATAAATAAATAAATATATATATATAATTAAGTGGGTGTATAATGTTTTCCAAATAAGGAAATCCTACACTCTTTATGACTTAGAAATTATTCAGTACCTCAGTTGTTGAATCATAAGTGAAGAAGCTTTAATATTTATTCCTAAAGAGTTTATATTTTAGTTTATAAGGGAGAGATTTTGGCTAGAATCAAATAGTAAAGAATCTATAAGAGATAATCATTTCATAGATGAGGAAGAGGCTCAAAATAGCTATATGATTTGCCCCAATTTTATTTCATGATTATACTCATGAGAAAAGAAATTAAAATTACCATAATTTCACATTCTGAAACATTTAGGACTTTAAAAACTAGAAAAGGATGGGCATTGTGGTGCACACCTGTAATTCCAGCACTCAGGAGGCTGAGGCAGGAGGATTGGTGAGAATTTGAAACCAGTCTAGGTTACATAGAGAGTTCAAGGCTGGTCTGAACTACATAATGAGCCCTTGTCTCAAAAGAACAAAATAAAACAAAACAAAACAAATACCTAGAAAAAAATGAATCTACAATGTTTCTTTCAAATCAATGTACTTCTTAAATAAAGCCAATTACTTTTTTTAATCAAAAGAAAATAAATAATTTTTAATCAGTAATCTTTTTGAGCATTTATCATGATTTAGGTACTTTTAAATTCTTTTATATACATTGTATCATTTAATGTTCACCATAAGACTTTGCGTTTAATACTATTATTACCCCCATTTTTATTGGTAAAGAACTGGGGCAGAGCTTGGATTTGAATCTGGAAGTCTGGCTTTAGAGTCTAAATTCCTAACAACCATATTTTATTCCACTATAATGTTTCTAAAATAGCAACATCATCTTCCCATATTAGAAAATAAGCCAGGCGTGGTGGCTCACACCTGTAATACCAGCACTCAGGAGGAGGCAGTTCACTGCATGACCTATATAGTGAGACCCTGTCTCAGAAAAAAAAAAAAAGAGAAAAAAAGAAAAATGATATCTAGTATTGCTTAATTTTTTAAAAATTAAGAAACCATTAAATCATACTAATTTAATTTTAATCCTTTGTTTACACATAGCCAGCTATTATGATATTTACACAATTACTAAACTATTAGAAAAGTGGAATCCTAACAGAAACAAATGGCAGAGAATATGCAATATGCAGTTCCTCTGGTAAGATTCAATTTTGCAACCAAAAAGTCACATTATTTATCTTTACCTTTGAGATTACAGAAAATTTGAAGAGACAAAACCCAGAAACATATTAATCCCTTTTTCTTTCTTTTTTAAAAAATATCTTAAATCAAGTTTCATTCATTCCATGAATCATTATTCAGGATTTACTATGTATATGTTAGTTCTCAAGGACACATTTGTGGTAAAGATCTAATGATTCCTGACTTCTGGCATTCATATCTTATATAGAGAGATCTTAAGCAACAAATTACACAAATAAGTTTTTAATTCTAATTATGATAAGTGCCATGGGAAAATCGAGAATGATAGTATACAATAGGAGCTACCTGACTTGGTTTAGAAAAAAAGTTTTGAGTAGAACATTAGCTTCTCTTGTTCTGCATCCCAAATGTCACTAAATTCTGTGGATCCTGCCTCCTGAGTATCTCTCCATTCAAGCCTTTTCCCTTAACTCCTCTTAACATTGCCTCAATCCAAGATCATCATAATCTCTTGGCTGGATTAACTAATCTTCCTGCTTCCAAATCCTATTTCCTCTAGCTTCTGTAACAAGAACAGAATGATATTTCAGGAAGGGAAATAAAAGTATATCATTCCCATAATATTGTTTATCTTATATTTTTTCTAAATTTTATTTTAAAGATAAAAGAAAACAGAATAAAACCAATCAAAACAAAGCAGTGAAAGTGGTGCAGAACTTCGAAGCAGGATTATTTTATATTTCTGACACACAGAGTCTGGCACAGAATAAACATTTGTAAAGATGTTTGCTAAACTGAATTAAAATCTCTCAATGGTTTCCCACTGATTATAGCATAAAGTTCAAGTTCTTTTTTTTTTTTTTTATGATGTAGTTTTCTGTGTCTTCAGAGTTGCTCACTACTACTTAACACACTAAACTGCTTGCAGATTTGTTCTATGGTATGTTTTCTCAATTTTCTTGGCGTTTATGTCTTTGTATGTGTTCTCAATACCAGGCATGACATTTTTTACCTCCTTCTCATTCTTAATTCTCAACTTGAATGTTACCTATACTGAGAAGTCTTCCCTGATTTCTTTGGACAACTAGCTAAGTACTTTTTTCTGAGCTTTCATTTTTCATCAGCAAAATCTCTATTATACTACTTCAGTATAATTAATATCTGCATGTTTGTCTCCTCCTTATATTGTGAACTCTTTAAAGCAACGGTTGTATCTTTTTCATCTCCACATTTTCATCAGGCATACTGTAAGGGTTTAGCAAGTGTCTTTTTATGGATGAATGAATAAATGAACACTGAACTGGATCTTTTATACATTCATATCTCTAGTTCACAGAAAAGTAAGTATGTTTATAAAATTCCTGATTTTGTGATTAAAATGAAATAATTAAACAATTTTATTCAGATGGTGAGCAAACAATAATTTATATATATGTTTATAATATTGATGTGCCAAAACTATTTTTTATAATTTATATTTATGCCTCAAATTAACAGCCGTTATATGTCTGTGAATTTTTATAACCTTTTAAAAAACATAAACATTTCATTAGCCAACATTTATTGGATACTTACTACAATCCAGACAGTGTTTTAACATTGTCAATATATTAAGTTCTCACAACAAGCCTAGAAAGTAACTGTTATTCTCTTTCTTTTTCAGATAAGGAAACCTAGGCTCAGAGATAAAGGAACTTGTCTAAGATCACACCACTTGCAAAACAGAGTTAGGATTTGATCACAGATAGTGTGGCTCCACTACTACTATGACCTGGTGGGTATGACATTAGTCAGTTTAAATTATGTATGCAAAACTTTATAAAGATAATTAGCAAGCACAATTCTAGAGTCCTGCATTAATGATAAGTCAGTAAACTCTGACATCTGCCTTATTTCCTGGGCAATAGTTCAAGGCAATTACAAGTCACAAGTGTTTTGTGATGTACTCACAGTTGGAATAAAGATGGGCTCATGAACTCATCTATACAAGACAATGTCTTACCACAGTAAGTGAATCATCTGCTTAAAGTTCTAAAGAATAGCACGTCTCAGTACAGCCTTCTGACACCATTCAAAGTCTTTTGTGTCTCTGAGTGCAAGAAAAGCCCTAGTAAAGCCTGGGCAATTAAAACCACTTTGCTCATTGCTCTTTTGATTCACCGGGCCTCTGGGCAGGTGCTAATGCATGAAAATGAATGTCATTTCTGTCAGTGGCAGGGAAAAGGAGATCTGTAGCTTACAAAATGGATAATTTTTCTTATAATTAGTTTAAATATGACCCATATGAGTATGTGTCACATATAAACTAAATAACTCCTTTGGTTTTTAATCAAAATGCAGAGTAAATTAGACCTTTCTGCTTAATTCCTGACTCTGGAACATCACAGCAATATATAGTAAAAAATAAAGCAGTCACTATTTCTTTCCTTTCTGACACCTAGTAAAACAGTAGCCATGACAAGGCTTAAAACTGAGAGTCACATCTATAAAATAACTAATTTCCATTCCAGAAAGCTTTACTCAAAGGCTGGGTAGCTAATGCTTAAACAAGTGCACTGGAATGGCTCTGTAGATTAATATATGGCACAAAGAGATCAGAAATCAGAATGCTTGAGTTGTAATTCCAATATCCCTCGATACCTCTTTGTCTCAGTTTCTTAATTATGCAATGGATATAATACTTATCTGCCTATCTGATTCATGTGCAAGTAATTTGTAAAGAACACATTTCCCAAAGATATCATTTAATAGTAATCCCAACTAGCCAGGGGCAGGGACCATGTAAGTTCACAAGAAGCAGATGGTGTGTACACACTGTGTGAGGGTGTGAGAGATTGCAAAGTGAGGAGCAGTATTGTTATTCGGGAATACAAATGATGCTGTCCTATTACCCTAAGAGCTACTTGGTTGTTTGTATTAGAGAGGTCATCTTAAGCTTCTAGGAGCAGCTGAGTAAGCTGGAGGACCCCTCTTGCAGCCATCTGCTCCCCTCCCAGACTCCTCTAGCAAATCAAGAGGTTTTCCTTGTATTATTCTTTCTCTGAAGAACAGCCACAGCCTTTAACATCAGCATCAGCTTTAGGAGGCTGGTCTCTGTTCTCTGTGCAAGCAGCCACAGTTAAAAAAAGAATAAGCCTTCCCAAGTTCATGTATTCACTAATAGAGAAATCACCTAGTTTGCCATTATTCTTTTACTTGGAATTCTATAAGGGAAATTAGGAGCATGTTTTAAAGGATTAAGATTGTTTCTATTATTTTAGAAATATTTTATATGTAAAAAAGTGAAATGGAAGAATTCGTCTGGAAAATTCATCTAAAAATCTAACATCCATAAAACACAATTACTTTAAAAATAATTTCAATTTCCTGGTGCCTACTCTATTGCATAAGATTTATAAAACAAGCTATCTTGTTTACTGCTGAAGAATCAATATATTCAGAACTACCAATCAGATCCCTTCTCTTCAGTTTACCAGCATGAACACTGTTTGGAACAAAACATACCACACTCCTCAAGCAGTTCTCTGTAGAAACAGTATACACATATATAAGGTACATATGTTGCTAAAATGGATATTACAGGCCAATACTATCAACTGGGTTCTTAATTCAAATAGAGAAAAGGGCAATATATAATTGTAAAGTTATTTCAGAAACTACTCTGCTCTATTCAGTAGCCTGTATCAATTATGTAAAACAATACAACACTTTCCAAAAGGTAAAGGATACACATAGCTATTTTTGATCAATCACAACATTGATCCAAATGTTTAATTTTGAGACTTCAAATAGTATTTGGATGTACTTGAAAGCATTAAAAATTACCAAGATACAGTTTTCTAGGAAGAAAGTTTCCTGGCTACTTCTCTGAGACTGGGTGTACTGAAGCAAATCATACAAATGTACTGGTGTTATGTTTAAATATGTTTATATTTTATACATGTACACCTATTTTATGCATTTTATATGTTAATTTTATATGCTATATTATGCATTTTATATGCTATATTATACATATATATCTATTTTATGTACTTAGAATAGTATCGGCATACTATAGTGCTCAAAAAATATTATGTTAATGTTCCGACTATAACTCTAGTTGGTTCCCTTATTCCAATATGTAAAGACTTCCTCATTTGAAGAGCCTAACCTCAAATCATCTAAAGGAAAAACACAATGCATAAATATCACATGAACTGTAACCATATTCTTATAGTAATCGAAAGAGTAATTTTCAGGCAATATCAAGCCTCGTCTTTTCTAAATTCCATGACATTTTATTTCCAACATGGCCTTTTTAATATGGAGATGAATGCATATCCCACATAACATCCTTTATTTAAAGGTTTCATACACTAGTAAGAATGCCATTTCTAACATTTACAGTATTTTTGTCAAGACCTCATATTACCCTCTAGCTCTATTCTTTTGTTCTATTTTGCAATTTGACCTGTGTGGGGCAGCAAGAATGTCAAAACAAAGTTAATTAGGACAATGCTTTTCATTCTATTTGAAAACTGGAGTAAAACCATTTTTTTTCACAGTCTTCAGTAACCTGATTCCATATAAACATCAATCAGATAGAAGACATTCTCATTAAGCCTTCAATCAAGGTTCTAAATGCACTTTGGATCTAAGGAGCAGTTCTTCATAGGAAAAATCTCTAGTGTCAGCAACTCTTCTGAATCAAAATTATATTCCTGTACAATTGCATCAGTTGGCCAGCATCTCCTTATGTTCTTATGTGACTTAACTCCAACGGCAGCGAACAAAATTGCTATACAGAATATTCCTCAGGCATACTACTTTTTTAGAAAGATCCCATGAACACCTCTAGACAATCTGAGCCAAGCATGATAGCCTATAATCCTAGTACTCTGGAGTTGAAGGCCTGGCCTAGAGAGATGCTGTCTCAAAAATCCCATTTCCCAAAAAAGAAAAGTTGACTTGTGAATTATGCATTTATAGGTTCTCATGCTCTGTGTGATATTTATTTTTCTTTCCTTTAAGTCAAGTTTAAATTTGTTTATAAAAATTATAATCTGATCTAAAGTGCAATTTACTCTGGCCTGATCTCAAAATTAAAACAGACCAGAGCTCCAAAAGTATAGCCTTCAAAGGAAAAAAGAACTTGCTTCTGTGGGTAGACTCAAACTTGCTTATTGCAGAATCTACAGGAGAAACAGAGGTTAGATACAAATTTCACGCAATAATTCAGTTTTGGATTCAAGAGTTCCCCTTTGTTTTATGAGGGAGCTCTCAAGATTAAGAATACAGGGGAAGAGTATGTTTTTGCAGGCAAGAATTTGTAGATATCTGGGGGAAAATGGAAATACTCTTACCTGAGAAACAGCTAAAAATAAAACTCTACCGTTCATGTAATCAAAAGCCAAAGAAGTTTCTTTGGCTCAAAGGTCTAGGACTACACAATAGAAATCCAGTTTCTGTACCAAAAAATTAGGCCAGGGAAGGTATTTGGTCTTTTCTCATGCAAAACTGGCGGGGAAAAAAAGGAACCAGGGCATTATCCATGGAAACAGTGCTAAAATTTAATAATAATTTGAGAGAATGAATATTGAAAGAGATAAACCACTGATCACTAGGGCTCTTATTTTTATGGTGTCACAGTGAACATTTTCTCTTATTTTTTGTACTCTGATGGGGAAAAATTGGTTTTCAACCTCAAGATGATTATCCTATTCTAGTAGCAATTCCAAAAGATAGACTCATTCATCAACAAACATCACTTAAGCCCTATTTGCTACATCCTAGCCTGAGAAGAAGTGTCTAGCGAGAGAAACAAACAAATAAAACATTTATAATCATGGCAGTAAATCTTACGACAAAATCATCAAGTTATAAGTATTATAATAACACACAGCAGGGACGCCTAGTCAAGACTAAAATGATGTTTAGAAAAGATTTTCAGGCAGTAGCAATATTTGATTAGTTAGTTAATTAACTAATTAATTACTGGTGCTGGAGACTGAACCCAGGCTTTCATGGTAAGTAAGTGGATACCCCCAGACCCTGATTAAATCTTAAAAAAGTTCTGGGCATGGTGGTGCACACCTGTAACCCCAGCACTTGGGAGGCTGAGGCAGGAGGATTGCTGCAAGTTCGAAGTCAGCCAGGGCTACAAAGTGAGTTCAAAGCCAGCCTGGACTACACAGTGAGACCCTGTGTCAAAAAAAAAAAAATCTTGAAAAGTGAGTAGGAAAGAGGTAGGCAGCTAAGATCTACATTATTTGACATGTAGTATGAAAAGTATTATATAGCAAGATTAAACAGAGAGATGAAATAAGCAATGTATACTAAGGGAAAACAAGAAAAGGCTCTCCTGTGGTGGGAAAAGTAAGAAGAGGATTATATATCAAAAGAAAACAGCAGTTAGAAAGCTTGGCAGTAAGAAAAATAATATAGTACAGTGACTATATTAGTTTCCTATTACCACTATAAAAATTACCACAAATTTGGTGGTTTAAAACAATGTAAATTTATTACCTTACAGTTGTGAAAGTCAGAAATCCAAAATAGGTTTTACTGGCCTACAATCAAAGTGTTGGCAAGGCTGCATTCTATATGAAGGCTCTAGGGGAAATTTTGCTTCCTTGCTTTTTCTGGTTTATAGACGTTGCCTGTATTCACCTTAGCTTGTGGTCCCATCCTCCATCTTCAATGCCAGCAATGTCTAGATCTCACGTGTTATCAATCTGACACTAAATATCCTACTTCCCTCTTTCACTTGTAAGAATTCATGCAGTTGTATTGGGCCTATCCAGACAATCCTGGAAAATCCCCCCATCTCAAGGTCAATTCATTGGTAAATTTAATTCCCTATGCCACCTTAATTCCTCCTTGCTATGTAACTTAACACATTCATAACCACATTCTGATCCTTAGAACATGGGTCATCTGTGAAGAGTTATTGTTCTGCCCAACATAATCATTAAGAGTGTGCATGCTAAAGTAATACTACCTAGATTTGTGTTCTAGCATCTTTATAATTAGTTGTATAACACTGTGGGACAAATTATAGAACATCTCTGTATCTTGATATCCTTTTTTGTAAAACAGTATAACAGTAACTACTTCATTTTGTTGTGGTAAGGAATAAATGAATACGTGTGATAGTAAAGGGAAATTCTTTTATATGTTTCCCTGTTCCCAAGTTAAAAATTACTCCTGGGCTGGGGATGTAGAAGTACAGCACATGTCTAATATGCTTCAGACCCTGGGTTTGATCCCTAGCACCAGAAAAAAATGAAGAAAGAAAGATGACTCCTGACCTATAAGAACTCGAGAGTTATAAACATCTAGTTGAAAGTCGTATCTTTGGAATTCCCCAAGTGTGGTAATTGTTGTAACTTAGCATGACCCTTATAGGGACCCCTGGACATTATGCCTATGAAATTGATGTTAAGAGATACTGTCTCCTGTGGTGGAAGAGGCTTTTAGGGTAACTCCTAAATCCACCCAATGTGTACCTCCATTTCTTTGTACTTGAGCATCATCTGGGGAAATGGAAGCAAAAAGTAGCTCCAAAACAACTGTAGAGATAGTTCTATGAACTGATGAAAGGTCTTACTGAAGAATAATGTCTTAAGCTGTTTTGCTGGTAAGCTTTTGCTCCTGTTGCTATTTACTTGTGAGAAGGCTCATGCTAAGTGTGATCTACTGTAGTCTTATGAATCTGAATGTTTAACTGAATTTAAGAAGACAGCCATGTGGGTGTCGTAAAGCTCTTAAAAAGGTGCAGTTACACAGTATGTGCTATACTGTTAGCTATTATCATTATATACAAACTGCCTAGATTAATAACTAGCATAGTTCTAACATTTACCAAATAATATTGCCATTACAGTATTAGCATCAGTATTACCTCTATCACTAACACTGCTCCCATATAATGATGATTCACATATGGGATTATAAATGGTCATGTATAGCTAAAGGGTAGACTGTAAAGGAATGAATAGCAGATGTGAGTCTAAAGAGATAGTGAGGGATGAGGTTATAAAGCAAACAGGTGAAATTTGGATTCTTTTCTGAAGACAAGAAAGAACTATTAAAAGGTTAGTTTAAATAGGCCAATATCACTATCAGCTCTATGTTTTATAAAGATCATTCTTTAAGGAATGTGGACAACGAATTGAAAGAGAGGGATTGAGCCGGGGATCTAGCTCAGTGGCCTAAGTGCCTGCCTGGCAAGCACAAGGTCATGAGTTCAATCCCCGGTGCCACAAAAAAAAAAAAAAAAAAAAAGAAAGAGAGGGATTGAAATCAAAGTAGGTTAGTTAGAAGCCTGTTACGGTTGTTTATAACCAATCATTCAAACAATCAAATACTGTCTTTGGATCAATAAACTAAGGTGGAGTAGTGATGACATATAATTAAATAAGACAGTCCTTGAGTACATTATAATCTGAAGAGAGACAGGTAAATAGTTACACAAATGCTTCATGATAGAACTGTGTAAAAATTATGGAAAATAGCAAATAAAATGGTAAAAATACAATCTGAGTTCTGCTATTCTATTCTTAGCAGCACTATTTTAGTACAGGTTCTCATTACCTAATCACTATTGCTAATTGTTTCTAAGCTTCTAGTGTCTTTCCCCTAAACTAACCAGCACATAGGCATAAGTAGAAGTGGCTGTGGTATAACAGTGAGTATACAGTACTTCAAAAGCTCTGTATTTTAGTCTGGGCCTTGCCAGTCACTGCTGGATGTTTTTTTAAGGTAAACCCTAGCCTTCTACCATACTGTGCTCATCTCTAATGATATTAATCTATTTATTTTACTAGTTACAGTGAAATTTAAATAAATAGAAAGTGTAACCTGGAATGCATCTGGTTAAAAATAAACTGTGTTGGTGAGATATCCCAGAAGGCTCCCAAAGATCCAAATCCCAAACATCAAAACCTTGACTGCAAATATCAGAGGCTTCAACTCATTTTATATACAAGTCTTTGTATGGATACATGCTTTTATTTCTCTAGAGTAATACCTAGAAGAAGAAAGCTGTCTGTAACATTATTATTATTATTATTATTATTATTATTATTATTATTATTGAGGCAGGGTTTCACTATGTAGTCCAGGCTGCCCTTGAACTAACTATGTAGTCTGTTGGCCACAGACTTGTGATCCTCTTGCCTCAGCCTCCTAGTGATAGAATTACAAGTGTGCACCACCAGTTCTGGCAACCTTTATCTAAAAACCAGACCTTATTTTTTAGAGCAGCTTTTGGTTCAAAGTAAAACTGAACTGAAAAGAAATGAGCTACCAAACCAGGAAAATACATGAAGAAATTTACTAAGTGAAAGAAGCTGATCTGAAAAGGTTATATACTGTGTGATGCTAATTCTGTGCCATTCCCAGTCACAATGGTGTAGTTCAGTGGTAGAGCTTGTACTTACCATGTGCAAAGAATATCCCTGGGTCCAGAGCACTTCTATGCCCCCACCACAAAAGTTACCCAATTATATCTCAGTCTGAAAAAGGCAAAACTGAGGATACAATACACAGATCAGTAGTTACCAGGGGAGAATGGGTAGAATAGAAGAGTTGAATAGATGATGCTAGAAGGATTTTTAGGGCAGTGAAAATATTATTTGACACTATAATGGTGAATGTTTGTCAAAACTCAGAATATACAATATCAAGAATAAATCTATTTTATTTTATTTATTTTTGGTTTTTTTTGAGACAAGTTTACTGTGTAGTTCAGATTGACCTTGGACTCATTGTATAGCCCAGTTTGGCTTCAAGTTCACAGTGATTCTTCTGCCTCAGCCTCCCAAGTGCTGGGATTACAGGCATGTACCACCATGCCCAGTTTTAATACTAATTTAAACTATGGACTTTAAGTGATTATGATATGTCAAGGTAGTCTTTTCAATTATAACTAATCTACCACTCCAGTGGAGGACACTAATAATAGGGAAGCTATACATGTTTGGGAGTGGAGTGGGGAGTATGTACAAATCTTTTTTAACTTTACTGTAAACCTCAAAATGCTCTTTTATTTTTTTTGGTACCAGGGATCAAACTCATGACCTTGTGTTTACCAGGCAAATGCTTGAGCCACTGAGCTAAATCCTCAGCCTCAAAATGCTCTTTTAAGAAGTCTTTAAAAATATCAAGACTTGCATGGTGGTATATTTGTAATCCCAACTACTTTGGAGGCTGGATCACAAATTCAAGGATAGCTTGGGCAACTCAGTGTAGTCCTGTCTCAAAATAAAAATTAAAATAGCACCGGGGATATGTCTCAATGTAGAGTGCTTGCCTAGCATGCACAAAGCCCTGGGTTCAATCTTCAGCACTGAAAAACAAACACCAGTTGACCTCACAATGTATGGGTCAATTTCTGCACCAGTGGTGATGAACCTATAGCACACATACTGCAGCGGGTTGTTTGTATCATTGAAAGCTCTAAAAGGTTCACCATCACTGTCTCCATTTTGTTTTACTGATCTATTTGTATGTATCGACTCCAATACCATGTTCCTTTTGTTATAGTAATTCTTTAAGTTTTGATTTTAGGTAGTATTTTGTCTTCCAAAAGTGTTCTTTTCTTCTCCCTAAAATAATTTTTGAGTAGGAAATCAACTTTGATTCCTTGGAAGAAAACTTCACTAAGTCAAAATGGAGTTTCCTCCCTCCCTCTCTCCTTCCTCTTTGCTGCCTTCCTATTCCTTTTCATCCTACCTCCCTGCTTTGTACATGTAGTGCTGGGGATCAATCCTAGAGCCTCACACATGCTATACAAATGGTCTAACAAGTGAGCTACAGTCCCAGTGCTTGTATCATTTTAACAAGCTGTTAAATTTAATTTGCTAAAATTGTTAAGAATTTGCATATCTATGTTTATGACTAATAATCTGTAATTTTCTTTTCCTATAGCATCTTTATCTAATTCTGTTTTTGGAATACAGCTGGCTACACAGAATAAATTGCCAAATTGTCACTCCTTTTAATTTCTTGTTTTTATTAGGAAAGGATTTTGGATTCTTTTTTTTTGTGGCACCAGGAATCGAACTCATGACCTCGCACTTGCCAGGCAGGTGCTTAGGCCACTGAGCTAAATCCCAGTCCCTTTGGGACTTTGGATTTTTGTCAAATGCTTCACTTGCATCTATGAAGTTTTGTTATTATGGTGAATTACATTTACTAATTTTAAGACATTAATATTTATTCGTTAGAATAAGTCATCATTACCAATACAGAGCCATAAGCACAAACACAACATGACAACAGTTATGACTCCCTCATGGTGTCATGACTTCTAAAAATTCTTTTCTCCTATAAGCATTTTTTTGCCTTAATACGTATCAGTGTCTCCTGCTTTTCACTTGACTTCAGTAGAATTCTTTGAACAAGTAATATTGTTGTGTTGATTGTCAAGCTTTACTTCTTGCAAACAATTACCATACTTTCCCCCATTTCTCTATTGAATTTTACCTGTATTTTAAAGTTGTGCTTTTGAAGTACATTTACTGTTTTTTAAATGTCAAAATCAACCTAGCATTCCTGAGAAAACGCCTACTCAGTTGTGATGCATTATCTTTTGATTTGCTAAAATATTGTATAGAATTTTTGTCTCTGGTCATGGACATAGCAATTTGCAATTTTCTTGTGATGTTTCTGTCTGGTTTTGACAGCAGGGTAATGCTGGCCTACTAAATGAGTTGGAAAATATTTCCTTCTTTTCAAATTTTTAAAAATATTTGTGTAAAATTGTTTGTGTAGTTGGTATTATTTTATCCTTAACATGTTTAGAAATTGCTAGGCCCTTGAAAAAGTGGACAAAGACCAGATGTCTTGTGACCTTGAAGGAGACAGACACCTCCCGCTATAAGCCAGATCTCAAGACAAGGCAAAACAAATACAACAACACCCTAAGTAGAAACATCAGCGATTAACTTTCTAAATAGGTGTGGATTACCTTGATCATCCTAATCCCCTATAGGAAGAGTCACTCATCCTTAAGGATGCTCGCTTGCTACGTAACTTGCTTCCCTATTTGTCCCTGATTTGGTCAGTTTTACCTGAACTATTAATCTTATTGGCTGACCATAGTTCTGTCCCACCTCATGCCCATTTGCCTTACGAGTTCCCAGGTTTTCCCTATCTTGGACCCACCTAACCTCTTGGTTTTACTCTATAAAAGTCTCTCAAAAAGCCAAAATCTTTGGCAACCCACTCGGGACCCCTT
>RJWT010000364.1:0-71333 GCA_004365215.1 Cuniculus paca
CCTCAGCCCACCCCACAGGACTCTGGAACCACAGTAGTCCCTCTGAGTTGTCTTCAGTTGGGCAAAGAGGGCTAGGCCTTTGTACCCACCCATCATGCATTGGCTGCAGGCCCCCCTGGGAGCGGCAAACAAACAAGGACTGGCAAACAAAGACTGACCAGCGCCTCCCACGGCTAAGGCAGTGGTCTTCGCTGACATGGCAGCTTGGCAGTATGCGACTGTGTCCACCACAGCTGTAAGCCAGCACGCTATACAGTCTGTATTTGATTTTAAAACCTGGAGGGTGAGCATGGGGTCGATGAGAGAACTGTCAGAGTGTTAAGTGCTAATTTAGTTAAGAAAAAAATGTTTATCCCCTCCCATATTTAACTGAGAGATTAGAAAATCATCTGTAAGGAAGAAATATTTATGTAAAATTCAACAATACACTTTATTTTTATTTTGTTACATTTATTCTGAAACAACTTTGATTTTTAAAAAGTATTCTGTTCTTTTTTTGTATATATTCATAGATACCTGCAGGATATTCGTTTAATAGCAATTTGCAGATGGTAAAGTTCAGGGTGCATTTTTTTTACTTCTATTTTTTTATTTCTGTATGTATCGCACTAATTATGATAAAAAATAGAGTCATGAAGAGCTAGAGAATTTGGATACTGGTCACTTTGGGCAGAAGGAATAACAGGTGAGTTTATAGCTAGATTCTCTCAAGATATCAAATGGATGAGAGAAAGGACAAGGCCATAATGAAAAACTAAAGTTACCTCATGATAGCAGGTACTTGTTTCATTAAATTTACTTTCATGTATATTTCTGTGTGAACACAGTGATTCTGGAAATACATGTGGAAGCAGATGAGACTGTCTTAGGGTGAGAATATCCTTGGAATTCCTAGATGTAAAGATTGGAGAAAAGAGAGGGTAGGAAGAAAGAGACAGTAAAATGTCACAAAAACTAAAAATAAAGTTCATAGAAAAAGAAGTACTCAACTTCGTCAGGTGCTGTTGATGGAACCAGTCATCTGAGTATTGAAAACGTTCTATTGTATTTGAGCTATGAAGGTCATGGGTGGTAGTTTCAGAGGAGCTAATTTTTTTGGGATGAAGGGCCCAGAACCTAACTAAGTTGGAGTAGCAATCATGTAGACAACATTGCCATGTCTGTAAACATGGGAAGAAAGAAAGGATAGTATTTAGGAAGTAGGGGTCTTAGGGAAGATTTTTTTCGTGGTTAGGAGGACTTGGACATGTTTGAATACTAATGCAAATGATTGAGAAGAGACATTAAGATGAATGGAGAGATGAGACAAAGAGCCAAGAACTATTTTCAAGAGATTGCTCTGAATGGTGGACATGTAATCTAAGTAGAACAAACAGATGTAAAGCAAGAAAGGGACTGATGGACAGAGGGAGGTAAAGTCAGTAGGCTGAAAATCTCTGAAGATTTCAAGAAAGAGATATACGAGGAGTGATTGAGCAAAACAATGTGGAGGGATAGGGAACTGTGGTTGAAGTGGCAGGTGTTTTCAGTATGATACTGTGGAAGGACCAGGGTCCAGTGTGTGACAGTCAGAGTGGGCATCTGAGATGTAAAGTCAGTGGAGGTGGATACATTAGTCAAGATTCCTGAATAGGTGATGTGTACATTGAAGTCACAAAATATAATGACAGGAGTTGAAATGCAGAGGAAGGTATTATTGTCAGGAAATGAAGTGTTAGTGTTCATGGAATGAAGATGAAATCTCTAGGAGGACAAAATTATCTGTGAGGCTGGTATGAATTTTGAAAGACAAATAGTTATCCTTTTCCATGATTTTCAGAGGAGCAACATTTGAGAAAGCAGCAGGGTACTTTGCTTCCTGACCTTGAGGCACATGGGTGTGAGGAAATAACCAGGATGGAAAGCTGCAGGGACTGCTGCGTCTGCAAAGAAGAAATGAGTTTAGATTAAAGCCAGATGCTTTGGAGTGCAAAGGGGCACTCTAGCGAAGTTTATCATAGATGAGAGGATCAAGAAGGAAGGGGTCATTAAAGACTGGGAAGGACACTCATAATGAGAGTTGTTGTTAGGAAGTACCAAGAATGTCTTGCTTACTTTTCTCTCATTGCCGAGACAAAGTACCGGACACCCAAAGTTAAAGGAGGAGAGGTTTCAGTCTGTAATCGGCTGGCTCCAAGGCAGGGTGGCACATAGCAGGTTCACAACAGCAGAAGACAGCAAAATCAATAACCAGACCTTATCAGCATCTTTCTGCCCCTTTTATACTCACTCCATCCAGGCTGCTGGGGTTGAGGTGGTGCCAATCCGGTCAGTGGAGTGATCTGGCAGTCACCGACCCTTAATCCCAGCACTGCACTCCAATCAGTCACACACTCTAGATCCAGCCACCCCCGAAAAAGGTCCCTCTGAAACAGCATGAGGCTTTGGGGGTCACCTGGACACAAACCAGAACAATGAGTAATAGGATAATGTTAAAGAAATGAGCAGTATCATCAGCAATGATGGCGAGCCTTTCAGAGCTTCCAGTGGTACACACTCTGTGCCTCACATGCCATAGGTCACCATTTTGCCTTCATTTATATAATGCCAAAAATGTCAGTCCCAACCATCATTTAAGACTGTATAAATTTCACATTTCACAAAATCTAATTTGAATCCTGTCCTTGCAGAAACACATTAGATTGTTTTACGATTAAGTTTAACTCACTGTCTGTGTACCTAACGTCTAGTACTGCTGCTGTATGTTGTATAGGTGGAGGGTGTCTTGCTTTTGTTGCCAGAATTACTTTTGTTATTCTAGGTCTCTTCTGGTTCCAATGAATTTTAGGATTGGTTTCTCCAATTCTGTGAGGTATGCTTTGGTATTTTGATTGGTATTGCATTAAAACTGTATAATAGTTCTTCCTACCCAAAAATGGGATATCTTTCCATTTTCTGATATTCTCTTCAATCTCCTTTTTCAGAGTACTGTAGTTTTCATTGTAAAGGTCTTTTACTTTCTTCATTAGGTTGGTCCCTAAGTATTTCATTTTGTTGGTTGTAAAAGGTGTAGTTTCCCTAATTTCTCTCTCAGTGATTTGTTGTATACAGGAATGCTATTGATTTTTGAGTGTTGATTTTGTATGCAGCTATGCTACTGAATTTGGTTATTAAATCTAGAAGTCTTTTAATAGGGTCTTCTATGTAGAGTATCATGTCATTTGCAAAAAAGGATAATTTAACTTCTTGCTTTTTTTGTTTTGTTTGTTTGTTTGTTTTTGGTACCAGGAATCAAACTCACAACCTCATACTCACCAGGCAGGCACTTTGCTGCTGAGCTATATCCCCAGCCCTTCCTTTTAGTTCTTTCCCTTGTCTAATTGATTTGGCTAGTGTTTGCAGATTTCTATTGAGTAAGAGTGGTAATAGTGGATATCCTTGCCTTGTTCCTGATTTTAGAGTGAAAGCTTTCGGTTTATGTCCGTTTAGTATGATGTTGGCTGTTGGTTTGTCATAGATGCTTTTATCCGAGTGAGATAAAGACCTTCTATTCTGATTTGCTATATTTTTTTTAATCAGGAATGGATATTGGAGTATGTCAAATTTTTTTTTTGTATATTGAAGTGATCGTGCAGTTTTTGTCCTTGCCTCTGTTAATGTGGTGTATTACATTTATTGATTTGCATGTGTTGAACTATCCCTGCTTCTCTGGGGTGAATCCTGCTTGATCGTAGTGTATAATTTTCTTGGTGATTTGCTGCATTCCATTTACCAGTATCTTTTTTTTTTTTTTTTTTTTTTTTGGTACCAGGGATTGAACTCATGACCTTGCGCTTGCCAGGCAGGCACTTTTGCCGCTGAGCTAAATCCTGCCCTCCCCCCATCCCCCGTTTGCCAGTATCTTATTGAAGATTTTTGTATCTGTGTTCATTAGGGAGATTGGCCTTTAGCTGTTAGTTTTTTGTGGTTGGATCATCTTCTAGTTTTAGTGTCAGGGTAATGCTTGCTTCCAGGAATGAGTTTGGGAATATTACTTTCCTCTCAATTTCATTGAAGAGTTTGAGGAGTAATGGCACTAGATCTTCTCTAAATTCTTGTAGAATTCAGCAGTGAATCTGTCAAATCCTGGGCTTTTCTTTGTTGGTAAGCTTTTAATTACATCTTTAATTTTAATTTCATTGACTCATATTAGGTTATTTAGACTCTTTGTATCTTCTTGAGTTAGATTTGTTAATACATAGGTATCTAGAAATCTGTCCATTCCTTCTGTGTTTTCCATGTTACTGGAATACAGGTTCCCAAAGTAGGTATTAGTAATCTGGATTTCTGAAGGATTATGGATTGTGGTTTTACCCTTGTCCCTAATTGCATGAATTCGAGCCTTTTCTTTGCTTTTTCTCATAAGGTCTTGTTATGGCTCAAATTTAAAGTGTCCCTTGAACTTCTTATATGTTTGGAAGGTGATCGGATTATGGGGTTGGATTCATCCGTTGACGAGTTCAGTAGCTGAATGTACTGTTAGGAGGTGGGTCCTGGTCAGAAGAGGAAGTCACTGAGGTTGTGACATGAAAGAGTGTATTCTTCTCCCCTCCCCATCTGCTCCTCTTCCTCTTGCCTTCTGGCTGCCATAGGATGAGCAGCTGTCCTCTGCTCGGCCCTTCCACCATGTTTTTTCTGCCTTGTGCCCAGCAACTTTGGACTGAACCCACTGGAAGTGTGAGCCAAATAAACCTCTCCTCCTCTAAACAGCAAGAATTTGGGATTTTGGTCCAGTGATGGGAATGTGTATATCAGTGCTTACTAGAGAAACAGATTTAATGCATGATATACAAATATATAAGAATTTACAAGATTGACTTATGGTGGCTGCCCACAGTCAGGTGCAGAAGAGTGCAAAAGGGCTGTCTGAGCACTAGAGATCTGAAAGAGCTAGTTGAAGGCCTGGAGCCCAGTGTAGTGTCATGTGAAAGTCCGTATCAGGAGGCTGAAGAGTTTGCACTGGAATCCTGGAGTTGGCAGCCCAGATGAGGGTGAAGATTGGAGCTCCTCTGAAGAAACCTAAGCAAACTTTTCTTCTTGATTTCTCTTTTATACCATTCAGGCAACAAGCCATCTTCTGTCTTCTGTAAATCCCCTCAGCCATACTCAGAACTTTGCTGTTCCAGTTTAGTTGGGGGTTTCTTACTAAAGTTGACACAATCAGTTAACTATCACAAAAGTAAACAATACAGATCTCCAATAAGAATCTTGTGTAACCTAAATCCAGTAAGCATGGGTCTTAAGGCAGTTAAATAGGAACACAAGAGCTATTTTACTTTTAAATAATAATGAGTTAGTTAGGGGTATATATGTGAATCATTTCTCAGCATCCTCATGCTGCATCTCAGTGTGCTCAGCCTCTTCTTGGTTTTCTGTAGTCATTGTCTTGTAGTAAATACTGACAACTTGCATCTTGAACTTCAAAGATCCCTGTAGCTGAAAAGTAGCCTGCTTTTTATGTTACTGGATTAAATTCAGTTTCATTTTGTGCTTTTATTTTTCTGAGCTGACAGTCAAACCCAGTGCCTTACAAATGCTAGGCAAGTGCTGTACAACTGAGTTATGTACCCACCCTCTGTTACTTACATTTTTAAGGGATACAAATTATTTCTTATTCCATGATTAAAATGTGTGTCCCTATGAGAATCATACTTTAGTCTCTATTACTAGTAGACACTTCAAAACTTAGCCTCACTCATTTCCATTTTACTACAATTCACAACCACCATTGTCAATAAAAACCTACATTCTCCAAATGTAGATTATTCATCATAAAACAGTTGAAAATAAATATCCCTTTATAACTAATGATCACAGTTAAAAATTGCTACATGAAGAAGAAAGCTACATCTGTATAATTCAGTTCCCTAGATAACAACAACAATATGAGTCATGGCTCACTTTAGTATAAAACAAAATAGCTGCAGACTATTTAGGAACAGTTTTTATTCAAAGAGAAAGAAATTTTCTTCTATATTATTCATAACGAGATGTAAGTGTAAATCTCACATAAGATTTACTATCAACAAAAAAAGAAATCTTGTTTAAATTAGATTGTTTAGTAGGAAAAGAATTCATTTAAGTTTGATGTCTGAAAAAAATTTTCAACACGTAGAAAAAAATTGCCTGAGGGGCTGGGGATTTAGCTCAGTGGCATAAGCACC
This sequence comes from Cuniculus paca, assembly GCA_004365215.1. Lineage (NCBI taxonomy): Eukaryota > Metazoa > Chordata > Mammalia > Rodentia > Cuniculidae > Cuniculus > Cuniculus paca. Next base: position 6,183 of record RJWT010000364.1, read on the forward strand.
TGCCTGGCAAGTGCGAGGTCATGAGTTCGATCCCCAGTACCAAAAAAAAAAAAAAAGAAAAAAAATGGCCTGAGAAAAATTAAAATTTTAAATTGGACATGATGGCACAGTCTTGTAATCCGAGCACTCTGGGAGGCTAAGGCAAGAAGACCACAATTCGAGCTCAGCTTGGGCAATTAAGAAACCGTATTTAAAAAAAGTAAAAGGGATGATATGTAGCTCAATGCCCTCCGGTTGCCCCCCCACACCCAGTATCACTAAATAAATAAATAACTGAAATTATTAGTGAGGAAAAGTATTTGGCATAGGAAAATAAAAGACATCAGACTACTGGGATTAGTTTTGCTGAGCCATTCAAATGCTAATCTGGCCGTCCTGGAGGACCAGTCTGTACTTCACTCTTGGTTTTTTTTTTTTTTTTTTTTTTTTTGCAGCACTGGGGATTGAACTCAGGACCTTGCGCTTGCCAGGCAGGTGCTTAGACCGCTGAGCTAGATCCCCAGGCCTTTCACTCTTGTTTAATATGCCTTTTTTGGTCAAAACTGAGCCAGAGAAGTAAAGAACAAGCTTAAAGTACAGGTACTTTTTTTTTCTCTGCTAGTGTATTTTATGCAGTTTATTTTTAGAAGATACTGATTTCTATTGTTGGTAATTCTGATGAGAATGACTAACACTTCATGTAAAAAGCTGTTACTGAATCATTTGAGGGTAAAGGCAGGTAAACTCATCCAAGTGAGTAGCATATTCTACAATTAAACACACTCAAGAATGTATAAAACAAAGCAAGAAGGGATAAAATAGTGTTATGGAAGTATGGGGAGACACGTAACATTCAAATTCTAAATATTAGCCAATTTTTAATTATTTCTTTGTTCAGTCAGGATGATAGACACCCTGAATGCATGCCTCCTTCGTTATTACCAATAGCTGTGAAATGATATTTTACTTTATAGCAGCACTTTTACTACTTTTCAGTGAACTTCTCCATTGTTTTGCAATAATAGTTGTACCCACTGTGCTCATATTATCTTACCATTCCATGGATGGGTGAAATTAATAAATATTAACACAGAGTAAGGTTATTCTTGAGACTTGCACTTTGCAAATAAAAGTAGTAGTTAACATAAGCAGTATTTTATTTTTTCCTCAGTCATTTTCCCCATCATGCAAGGAAGTATATAATGCACAAGTATGTTTCAAAACCAACACAATTCTTGTGTTTTCATATTTAAAATCTTGGCAGGTAATTTAAAATAGTAGGTGCTTCATTTTAAAAATGTTTAAAGTGATACTAATTTTTAATGGTAAATATTAGTGTGTGTTTTATTAGAATATATTTTATATACCAACTCTAAGTAATTATATTACTAATAGTCTTTCCTCTGAATTAGTAGTATTGAGTCTCTTTCTTCCAAAAGGGTTGTAATTGGATCTGCTGACACATTTATTTCAAGGTGGACAGAGTTTAATGCTACCTGTACCGAGCAGTGCTTACTTAGCCAGTGAGCATTTAAGGAGGACCTAAAAAAGACGAAAGGTGGTATATTTTTTCTCTATAGAGGAAACTTGAAATTTAATTTATAAAAGAAATGGTTTTACACATGGTGTATGTTTCTATAATGGAATGTGATCTTATGATCTACTGAATGTAGCCTTAGGACAAAAGAAACTTAATTTTCAGAAATTGCAATTGAAAAGAATTTTTATTAGGAAATGTTTAGACTCATACTCGTATTTGTGATACGGCTCTGTAAGCAGGTGGGAGGAGCTGGGAAAAGTACATTTAACTTTATTCGGAAAAGAATAATTTTGTTCATAAAACTATTATATATAATAAACCAGTATCTGAATTTCCTGATGTTTATTTTAAACAGATAAATTTTGTCATTGAGAAGACTCATGGTCCTGCAAGCGTCATTTGTCTTTATTCAGTACTGAGATCTGTTAGTGTAAAAGACATGTGTTTTAGGTATTGGGTATGCCACACTATTCTGGTAACAAGGCCAATTTCCATAATACACATGTTAGCAATTGGAATAGGTATGCTAGGTATCTTAGTACTTCGCAGGGTGGTGATAATTAAATGAATTTATGTGAAAACCTTTGTGATAATTACAAATATTAGTTCTTATCCTGAGATAAAATAGTTGTCCTTAATTTAATTTGAAAAATTCTACTGTTTTCATGTCTATATCTATATGTTTAGATCTAGATCTATATATCTATAATGTCTGTCAGTCTCCCTCTGTCTCTGTCTCTGTCTGTCTATCTATCTCTCATCTCCAGTCTTACAAAAGACAATGATTATTGTCTTCCTGCATTTCTGAGGTACCATTTTTTGGTTTGTTTTTGTTTGTTTGCAGTACTAGGGACTTAACCTAGGACTGAGCTACATTCCTAGCACTTTTATAAACTTTTTTGTTTAGAGACAGGGTCTCACTAAATTGCCAGGTCAGCCTTAAATTTGGATCCTCCTGTCTTAACGTTCCAAATGGCTGGGATTATAGGTGTGTAGTACCCTGCCTGGAAAAATTTTTCATACACACTGTATCTTAGCTACCTGCTATGTTCTTTTCATAAACAACCATTTTGAGGCAACTAATGATTAGAATACTGCTAAATTACATTTTTTTTTCCTAGTAGAACTAGTAGAAACTGAAAAATTAAGTTTGGTGCACATAGTTCTGTTCTACTTTGGAATTTCCTGACATTGTATAACAAGAATATAATTTGTATAGTAAAAGTTATATCTTAGTATGTCAACATTTTATAATGGAAATAGTATCTGATTAGATTTCAATTTGGCTTCCTTTTAGGGGACTTGTAATGCTTATAGATTAACAGTAAAATGTTAAAATTTGTGTATCAGGAATTTGTAAGTAAATTTATGTTTTTATGGTACAAAAATATACTCTGGAGAGGTTCTCTTTTTAATGTTATTTAGATAATGGATCTGTATAATAAAGTCTTTTCTACTTTGTCCAGTTATCACAGTTTCTGAATTCAGCTCATTAATTCATAAAAGCACTATTCAGTTTGAGACTTAAATGCATGACAAATATAAATGTATTAAATGAGTTGGTATACACTGCCATGGCCAGAAGAAAGTGCAAGTAATGGCTCTTCTTACAGCTAAGACAGTGGACTGTGCACACGTAACCCTTTCCTCCTCTTCTAGTGACTGCCGCTGAAATGATGCTGTCATAGTTCACAAAGTAAATGCAGACATAGTTCTCATTCATATTTAAATGCTAGCTGTAAAGAAGCAGCAGAGAGATGCGAGCTTCTTTGCGATGCTGCAGTCTGACTCACAGAAAGTGCACCTAGAGCACGACCCCTGTCTCAGAGCCAGCCCCGGTGCGGGACAGTGCCAACCTGGGAGTTAACAGCAAGAGTCACTGAAAGTCTGTGAAATGTGCCTCCATCCATGAAGAACTGTGGCAGGCTCATGCTAGACCTTGGGCAGTAAATATCATAGGTTTCTTCTCTACAAAAACTGCAGATTCCGAAAATAAAAGCACCTCACGCTGCCATTTAGGGGCTCAGAGAAAGTGCCTGGTCCCCTTCTGATCACACCTGTGCCTATCAGCAAACAGAGTGGTTGAAAAGTATGAAGTTTCCTATCAACTTTTCAGTGATGCTTTCTTACATATGAACAAGTAATCAAACCTCCACTAGGAAAGAGAAAACTTAGGATAAACAGAAAAAGAAAATTACCTGCCATGAAGGCAACATAATGCAAAAGTGACAAGAAAATTTAAAATTAATTCTAATCAGTATTTTCAGAAAGAAGTAAGAAGACATTATGTAAATTTTTTAAAAAAAAGAGAAAATAGGGAAAAAGAGCAATCATAGAGAAAAAGCCTTTTGTAATTTACCAGTATTAATCTGAATGTGGTTTTGCAGGCCTGTAATCTCAGCACTGTGGGAGACTGAAGCAGGAAGATCACAAATTCAAGCCCAATCTGGGCAGTTTAACACCTTAATGAGACTTTGTCTCAGATTTTTTAAAAAAATATTTGAGGAGGACTGGAGATGTAGCTCAGCGCAAAGTCAAAAAATATACGTTAGTGACCTTGACTATCCAAGTCACTGTTACACTTGATTGCTTGGCAGCCTGCAAATACTCCCAACCCTTTCTAGCATCTTTCCTGTACTTAGGAGAAGTGCATTTCTGAGATTCCCTAGAGTTCTGGATACTAATCAGGTTCTGCCAATTAAATGCATTTGTGCATGATTTGCAAGGTGAGTGTGAGGCAGAGGACATCATACTGCTTCAGGCAGGGAAATTTAAGGAAAGATGCTTCCACCCAGCTACATCTTAATAGCAAGCTCTCAGTTTGAGGCATGCTGAGAGGTAATTGCAGTTGCAGTGAGGACTTCCTGATTTCTTGATCAAGCTACGCTCCTGTGTTTGTTAACTCTGATTCATCTCCCACCTTTTTGGTAAGCATAATACCCACTTTGGTGCATCAGTTTCTTGGTGTTCTGAGTCATTCCTATTGGACCAGTTCAAACCTAGCTCCTTCAGCTCTTTCAACAAATTCAATGTATAATAGATTCAGAAATGAAAACTAAAAGTGCTACTATGCTACTGAGAATATGACCAAAATAATGTCACAAAAAATGTGAAAAGTGTGCTTTTATAGGCCGTCTCCACCTAATACATGGGTCATCTTGTGTGGTCACTTATGTAAGTCAGAAGTTCATTTGTAAGTGAGTGGACAGCATTTGGAAACTTGAGCTAAAGCTAAATGTCACAAAAGCACTGAAGATTCTCTGAGGATGTGTCAGTATCACTTGGACTTTATCTCCATTGGATAGTAGTTGTTTCCATCCTCACCCCCACTCCTGTAGCAGCTGCACTCCCAGTCTAGATGTGTGTCCTCGGAGAGTAAGAGCACCCTACATGGAGGAATGCAGCAGAGAGGTGATAGTGTCATATAACTGTATTTATGATGACCACGGTAGATGCCCTCAGCATCTCACCTCTTGAATTCTGTTGGCTGGGATTTGCTAATGTGTCAGTGATCTAGGCCAAAGAGACCAGAAATGCAAGGATCTAGTCTCCAGAGTGTAGGGAGAGACCTTCAAGCAAGAGATAAAGAGGTGGACAGGGGCCAGTGCAGGGATTTTGAAAGGAGGCTTCAAGTTTACATAAACCTGAAGTTCATTAAAATATCTTTTTTGGCACAATGTATGGAAAGTGAATGATTTTGCCTTTAATTAAATGTCTTCCCTCTTTTCAAGTATCCCATATTTTAGATTTAAAATCAGATGGTCAGGCTTCATATATAATCAGAAATGATTTTCAAGGTGGGTTAAGGTATGTGTCTTTTTCTTTGGTGAGTACTGTCTTATGTTGTAAAACAAACAAAATTTACACCTCTTGCAGTGTTTCTTTTTTTTTCTTACACATACCAATCTATTTTCATCTTCATTTAATGAGAATTTGGACCTTTTTTTTTGCCTGCAGAAACTTTTTAAAAATTTTTTATATTACCTTAGGAATGCTATTTTAAAAAGAATCAGTATTTAAAATGCAAAATTGAAAGCTGTACCACCTTCTTCTCTAGTTGAAAGAGGATGTTCTTGGAGTCAGCTCTACCTCCCATTTGTATCATAATCTCTTTGAATTTGTTTTATCAGTGTTGATGCCTGGGACTCAGCACTGGATCCACTGAGTCAGAATCCCTGGAAGCAGCCTAAGAATCTTTATTTTAAGCTAATTGCCCTGGTATTAGTTGTGTACACTAAGATTTCAGAGCCACTGGTAGTGTGTTTTCCCAAAGTACATCAGAGATGTGACTGATTGAGAAAGGTATATTTGTGTTCGCTGTTTTCCATCAGATCTTTCCATCTCTTATTGCCTTTGCTTTCTTTTCAAATATTTAGCAATATATGTTAATTATTAGACCTAATTAATTAGGTCTCCAAAAATAAAGAAAAAATTACTAAGAAGTATAAATACAATTATGTAGTAAAAATATGAAGTGTCCTTTTTAGACAATCCCTTACCATCACTAATTAATCTGCAGTATTCATGAAGAGCCAGAGATTACATTGAGTAAATATTTCCAACAGTAAAGAGGATCACTTTTAAGTACATGCACCCAACTCAAAGTGGCAGTAACAGTAAGGGAAGGGTGGGCTTTCTGTCAGTCAGGACTACAGTAGTTACCAGCACAGTGCTGAGTACCCTTTCTGCTTTCTGTGCAGTCAGCTCCAGAGCCAGGTTTCACATAATACCCTCTAGGAGCTCCCTGTTTCACAAGGTTGTATACCCACTGAAGAACAGCTCTCTGTAGCTACAAGGCTGCTAGCTTATGTCCAGGAGCTGGGCCATGGGTTGCCTCCCAAATCACATTAGATGGAGTTAGACAGGAGTAAATTCAGGGTACCATACTGGAAGTAAAGCGTAAATGAATGCTAGCAAGATAACCATAATATAATGTTTATTTAAATTTCTTGAAAATAAAGTTCACTAAAATATTAGTGATTGGACATGTTGTAGATGAAACCTTCTTGTAATCCATCTGATGCTACATCTGAATTAGGTAGACTTTTCTGCATATCCCTGTAGGAACCTTGAGTTTTATGTCTCACATTGTCTTACTCACTTTGCTCATTGCTGGGACACAATAGCCAAAACCTACAATTTAAAGGAGGAAGGGTTTAGTTTGGATCATAGTTGTAGAAGTTTCAGTTCTTTGCCATCTGGCTCCAAGACAAGGCTACATGGCAGAGGGGCATCACAGAAGAGAAGCAGCTCTTGGTGTGGTGCTGAGTAGCAGAGGGAGAGAGTGAAGGGTGGATTGAGAAGAGATAAAACCCTTCCAGGCCATGCCCCCAACTATCAGGCGTCACTTCTTAAGAGTTGGTCATCTATAAACTCATCAGTGGACTAATCACTGATGATTACCGTACCTCCGTGACCCAGTCACCTCCCAAAGCCCCACCCATGAGCGCCTGAGGTCTTGGGCACATGTGGATGTAACATTTAATTAGTGTCTTCTGATACCCTTAACTGGCTCTGAGCCAAGTCCTGGAAACTGATCTTAATCTTGTTGATACTGGACGATGTAGGGAGTTTTTAAACTAAAGGCACTCGTACCTCCACTTACACCTGTTGCATCAGCAGGCTTGTGTGACTGTCTCATGGTAGCTAGAGCCTATAATGCCTGCTTGCCAGTGTGCTATAGAATTGTTCTCATCTTCATGTCTTACTCTTCACTGTTATTGCTAGATAGCCAGGACTAAAATGAGCTTTTACCAAGTGTTGAGACGTTTATTGAGCCTGACCATAATAACATAAAACAAGCCATGTCATTCAGGAAACTGTTACCAGAGTTGTTAATAGAGTGACATATTTTCCCAAAACTATCTGCTCAAATTGCAACCAACCAAACTACTAAAAATCACCTTTGGTACAAATAGCTTTGTTTAATATACTTTACTTAGAGTGGGAATTGTATTCTAGTGAGTAATGTGAAATATGTATGAACAGAAAGAAATAGCCATGTACACGAATTCATTGCCTTTAGCTTCTTTCAGAATTTTACATTTAAGCTATACTTGCAATATTAAAATTCCTTAACTCCTTGATTTAGTATAATTTGGGCATATTTTGAAAACAGGAAAAGATGAAAAACATTTTAAGAGGAATTAAAATGATTGAGAAAAAATTTTTACTAATATTCATTGTGTACAACTTAAAATATTACATATTACATGTTTTTGATTCTTTAAATGAAATTTATTTGGAACACTGAAGATATGAGAACTGAATTTTCAGAAATAAACAAATTTATCATTTCTTGGGCTTGGTTGATCTTTTGAGAGCACAAATTCAGCTCATTAGCTGTCCTCAAGGCCATATTTACAGTGTAGTCCCCTCTGAATATCCTGAAATTTACACCGTAAAATGACTTAAGAAATAAAGTTAATATAGAAAGATTTTTTCCAAAATAGCACATCATGATAAAGTCAAATAAAAAGCATTGGTGTTTCTATGGCTAATTAACATTTCATTTCCTGGAAACTTTTTAATGTGCTATGAAGACAAGTTAAAAAACATCTTATATGAAATAATCTAGGTAGCTGGAGAATTCACTATGAAGCCTCATTCAGACTCAGAAATACCTTTGTATGTTTGTTTTAATGAGCATATAAATCATGTTTAGCCATATTGTTTGTCAGTAACTTATTCATAACATTCAAAATATGAATCAGAACTAATTTTCAAATAGTCTGTTTTGTGGCATTAGAAAATTGTTACTACATCATTTTAAGTTTTAAGAAAAGAAATTTGCAACTCAGAGTGTTCATAAATTTAAACTGAAATCATCATTGCCCTAATTGCTTAATGAGAGTATGTTTAAGATTCTGATTTGTATAAGGGAATTAGCATAGTTCCTGGGACTTACTAAGGACAATAAATATTAGTTGTGCTAAACTATCATCATCACTACTGTCATTACTATTACTGTATCCTTTTGTCTGTGTTTTTGTAAGAATGGTTTAATTTAATTTCCTTTTAGTGACAATTCATAGTTCTTTATCTGTACAATCCACTTTGTGACTATTAGCATTCTATGTGAAAGTTTTTAAAGTTTATCACTTAATGTATGGATCATCTCATTAATATAGAAATAGAACTTGTTATAAAATCATAGGAAAACGTAAATTTTTGAAGTTTTACTGTTACATTAGAATAGTATGTATCATACTAAGTATCTTTAATGGCTTATACCATGAAAGGGATAAGACTTGTGAATTACTTATTCTACTGTATTTTTATTCTATTAGCATACATATGTATATAAACATATTTGCATTTATATGTCTTCCTGTGTCTAGCTATATCTTGAAAGGCATCCATTAGCATTGAGACTACCAACTCCAGTCCTGTGCCACAAGACTGATAGTGATTTTCTCCCTTTGGGAATTTATAACTGTGTTCTTTGATGGGAAAAAGTATGGCTCCTATTACTGTGTTTTAGCTTCTTCGATCCATCCATAACCAGTGTTGTGGTGGAGCCATCCCTTCTTTTGTACAGATGCCTTCTCTCCAGATTCAGGCTCTGCCTTACTCACTTTCCTTATCTCTAGTATACAGCACTTGACACCTGCAGCTTAAAGGAGGACAGGTTTATTTTGGTTCATGGTTTAGTCCACAGTTGGTGGGCTCCAAGGAAGAAGAGCATGGCAAGAAAGAAGAGCATGGCAGGGGAGGAAAAGCTGCTCACATCGTAGCAGCCAGAAAGCAGAGTGAGTGAAGGAGGAGCCAGGGAAGGAGATAGTACCTCTTCCTCCGGTGGCTGGGCTCTGCTGGCCGGGTCCCACCTTTCACCGGCACAGAAAGCTGTGCGTGATCCCACTGGTGCATACGGTCCTCCTGTGATCCAGTCCCCTTCCGGAGGCCTTGCCCTTGAGTATGTGAGATGCTGGGGCACATTCCTAATTTAAACCGTAACAGGTTCCAGCTCCTGTGTCAGTTTTCTCATTCTGCATGAAGCCTTCATTGTGGTTGGCCCCTGACACCTGTATCATTCTGCACCCACACCGCCTATCTCCCTGCCACAAGATCATGGCACTCCTCACTGTGCATGGGTTCTGAACCCTCGTGACAGGCTGCTCCTGATGCAAGGATGCCTGCTTTCTCCTGCGTGGCCTTTTGACACTGCACACCAGACTGCTCTTCTGAGAAGTGCCTTAACCATCCTGGGACCTCGCACCCTGAGCTGGCCCACCTCTGAATGGGTGCTCTTCTTACCCTGCTGAGGTTCTGACACCCCATTTTGGGTCTCCCTACAGTGCCCTCAGTGAGATGTGTTCCTTGCCTGCTAGGGCCCTACTCTAGTATAAATTTCAGAGTATTGTAAGGAGGTTAATTTTCTGGCTACCATTGAAGACAGGAGTGGGGCAGTGGAGCTGTCCGCGGTGCTGACCTTTTCCTTGTTTCTCCCCTTAGTTCTAGTGTAGCAACCTTGGGTTCCACCATATTGAATCTTACCCATTGTTACCTAACTTCTTTTACCTGCTCCTGAGATTTTTCTTAAGCTCTGTTAAACCTAATTTCACTCCTATGCCTTGACTAGCTAGGAGCTTCTATAAATGTTTTAGAAATGTACTGTAATACCATTTTCCGAATTTATTGTATTTGGTTCTGATTGTTTGTTTTTACAATGGTCGAAAGACCTTGTAAGCCAGCTGAAGGATAAATGCTTTTAAATAGCGGTATCTTCTTTTAAATAACAAGCAGGTAGTTCTAGTATCGGTTTTTTTTTCTTTTGTATGTTGAGAATTGAACCCAGAACCTTACTTACTAGGTAAGTGCTAAGTGCTCCTTCACTCAGCTGTGGCCTCTGCATGTGCATGCACACCCACAATGCACACACACATAGCCTTTTTTTTTTTGAGACAGGGTCTTGCTAAGTTGCCAGGCTACCCTAAACTTGCAATCCTCCTGTCTGTCTCTCAAGCACTGGGATTGGAGGTGTGTGTCACCACACCCAGCAGTCCTAGTATCTTACAGTCCAAGTCCCTGCAATAAGGATTTGGTCCCCAGCATGACACTAATGGGAAGTGGTGGAAGCTTAAGAAGTGGAACCTAGAAAGAGTTTTCTGATCACCAGGGTGCGCCTTTGAGGGGACTGTGGGTCTCTGGTCCCTTCCTCTCTTATTCTTCACTTCCCAGGCATGAAGCAAATGGTCTCACCCTGCCATGCACTTCCACCACAGTATGCTGCTCAAAGCAGCAGGGCCACATGATCAGACTGAAACCTCTAAAACTGTAAGCCAAAATAAACCTTTTCTCTTTATAAACTGATTATTTCTGGTGTTTGTTACAGTAACAGAAAGCTAGTACCCCAGCCTAATGTCGCAGTTCTACTGTCTTGTAGAGGAAGAGCTTTGGAAAAGTACGCGTATGTTTTTAGTGAAGCTTCTCAGTACTTGTCTTGAGGTCAGACTCTCTAGAAAATCAGACCCAGGTTGGGAGACACTGATTACTTTCCTTCTGTCCCATTGAGTTATAGGTTCTTCAACTCTTGTTATTCTCTTAGCATAAGGATTGAAGCACCTTTGACAGCAACCTTCAAACCTACCCAGAGGTTGCTTCCACTGGAGATGTCCTCGGATACATACTTTGGTTTCCAAATATATTAAAAGTATGAAAAAGTAAGTAATACACATGGTATAGTAAACAGTTTTATTTTCAGAGCAGGGTATACCAGGAAATTCCTACATCTGAATGAGCAGCTAGAGTTCACCAGTAATGGCACCAGTAAGAAAGAGTGTGTGTTTTACTCTGAAGCCTTAGGGTTTTTTACACATCCGTGTCTGAATTTTGTACATTTCAGCTTACCCTTTCCCTTAAGTTACTTGCTTTACATTATTAGTAACAAATAGATCCTATGTTTCTTGCCTTAATTAAACCCATGCTATTATCACCTGTAGAACACTTTCACAAAATGTTTTCAAATGCTGTATATCTATTAATCCTGATGGTGCCTTAAACTAAAAATACAATACTGTGCTCCTTTTTTTGGTTCATTTATGGAAAGGGGTTATTTGTTTGAGATAGGGGACTCACTGTGTTGCTAGACTGGCCTTGAACTGGTGGTCCTCCTGTCTCAGCCTCTCGAGTAGCTGGTAAAGCAGAAATCCTGATGTAACTGCAGCCATTTTGATCAGTAAAGCTGCAGGCATTCTGTTCTCTGCCACTGAACTCGGCTTAATCATATAATTTGTCATCAAATTAAAACTTCTGTGAATGTGCTAAAAACAACTTTGCCACATACAGCTGTGCTCACAAGATACCCATTGTATCCTGGCCTTCAGCTGGACGCTTACCTCATTCTTACAACTTCTGTTTGCCAATTTATAAAAAGACAAACTTTCTGTATACCTTTCCCCAGACTTTACTCTTTTGGGGTCCACTAAATAAATTTTCCTTTCTTCTCCTAAACTCCTGGCTACTGTTGACTCAATTTCCCCACAAAACCCTGGGAACACAGATGCATAGTGTGTTTTGGGTGAACTTCTTTCTTTCCCTGCTCCTAAACATGCTCCTCTGCTCCTCTTCCTATATGTACTAAACCACATTATAGCCATCATCGTACAGATAATCGATGAAAGTAGAAGCCATAAGGTTATCACTTGTATCTAATCTTGGTTCTATGTGTGTGTGTGTGTGTGTGTGTGTGTGAGAGAGAGAGAGAGAGAGAGAGAGAGAGAGAGATTGATTTGAGGGAGGTTCATTCATCTCAGCAATAGATTTATAGTTTCAATTAAATTTGAAACATTTCGTCATTATTTTTTCAAATAACGATTTTGGAGGCCTACCCCTTTTCTGAGAATCTCACCACATGTGTGAAACTTTGTAGCCATGCATCTGCACACTGATACTTTCATTATTATTATTTTCTCTTGTCTCATTTTCTTGGTTTGATTTTGGATACCTGCTATTGCCATGTCGTCAGTTAATCTTTTATTCTGCAGTGCTTGTGATGTTTGTAATCCAGCAAGGTTTTTTGTAATCTCAGTTGAATTTTTCAGTCTCAGAATTTTGTTCTTAATCTTTGTTCTCCTTCACACACTCATGCCTTCTTCCATTGTCCTGACATACAAAACATAATAGACAATTGTAATGTCCTTGCCTACATGATGTATCATTTGTCATTTTGGGTTTTTTGTTTTTTTCTATTGACTTTTTTCTTTATTATGAGTTGTATTTTTCTTCTTCGTATGCTTAATAATTTTTTGGTGGATGCCACATGTTGTAGATTTCATATTGTTCCAGGTGCTAAATTTTTTGACTTTACAGACTTTTGAGATTTGTTCTTGAAGGCAATCAGCCTACTTGAAAACAGTTTAAGCTTTTTAAGACTTGCTTTTAAGCTTTGTACAGAGAAGCAGGCATTGTTATTCCAGGGCTATATTGTCCCACTTCCGAGGCAGTTTCCTTCTCAATACTCGGCTCAGTACTCGGCTCACCGTGAGCCTGTTCACAGTGTATAATTTAAAATTGTGTAAGTCAGTATAAACACATGCTGTATACTAAATTTTAACCCATGAGAAATTACACGTTAATACACTGCCTGATTTTTTTCTATAGCTATGCCAACAAAGTTGTTCCTTCTTTATATATATCAATTTATTTGAAATTTGTATAATTCTGTCCTTGCTTAGGAATAGTATAGCTTGGCATCAGTATATTGTATAATTTAATCCTACAGATGTCTGCCCATAAAAATTTTATGAATTTCACAATCTTAGTCAGGGTTAGTCAGTGCTTTTTCTTTGACATTTACTAGGGTTAGTTTTGAATTCAGGATAATCTTTCAAGTGCACACAATTATTAGATCTTACTAGTGATGTAACTTGAAAAGTTTCTGGGGCACAGGATATAGCTCAGCAGCATAGCATCTGACTGGCAAATGCAAGGTCCTGAGTTCAATTCCCGGTACCAAAAACAAAAAGAGAAGTTTGTGTAATATTCCATAACTTTTTTTTTTTTTGAGATAGTGTCTTGCTATGCAGTTTAGGCTGGCCTTGAGCCCATTTTGTAGTCCAGGCTAGTCTTGAACTCGCAGCAGTCCTCCTGCCTTGGCCTCCTGAGTGCTGGGATTATAGACATGTGCCACCATGCCCATATAATACTCTATAACTTTGTATGTTGAAAAAATTGTACTTTTTCATTTAAATGTATTGGTATCTTTGTTGAAAACAAATTAAGCATAAATGTAATTGTTTTATTTCTAGACTCTCAGTTATATTCTCCTGATCCATGTTCCAGTGTCTTAGTTACTTTTCTCTCATTGCTGAGACAAAATACCCAACACCAAAATTAAGGGAGGAAAAGGTTTATTTAGCTCACAGTTTGTGAAGGTTTCAGTCCATATTGACCGGCTCCAAGGCAGGGTGGCAGAGGGGCAACAGTACGTGGCAGTGGAAGACAGCAAAAGCAACAAGAGCAAAAGGGGAGGAGCAAGCCTCTTTCCCTCCCTTTGTATGCAGGCTACAGGGCAGGTGCAGCACTCACACTGCCAATCCCAGCACTAGACAATGAACCAATCACAAACTCTAGATTCAGCCACCTCCAAAAACTCACCTGCCAAGACCTCGTGAGGCTTTGGGGGGACATCCAGACACAAACCTTAACAACCAGTATCAAACTGTCTTCATTATTATGACTTTTGTAGGAAGTTTTAAAATTGGAAAATGTGAGTCCTTCAACTTGGCTTTCTTTGTCAATACTGTGTTGGCAGTTCCAGGTCCCTTATATGTGAATTTTACGATTAGCTTTTCCATTCCAAAAACTAAAAAGGCCATTGGAGTTTTGATAGGGACTGCATTAAATCCATTGATCACTTTGAGAAGTATTTCTATCTTAACAATATTAAGACTTCCAATTCATTAATATGAGGTATATTTCCATTTATCTAGGTATTTAATTTCTTCCAAAAATACTTTATAACTTTCATTTTGCAAGTCTTACATTAAATTCATTCATATTTTGTTGATGCTATTGTACTGTAATTCTAAATTTTGTTTTCCCATTGGTTACTGTCAGTGTAAAAACACATAAAGAATCTATTTCTGTGTATTGACCGCATATGCTGCACTGTTCTGAACAAGTGTTCTTCATTTTCATGCATATGCTAGGGTTCACCGCATACAGGATCATGTCATCAATGAGGAGATAACATCTTCCTCTCCAGTCTGAATGCCTTAACTTCCAACTCAAAATTTTGGCCAAGACCCCCAGAGACCTCTTTTCATCTTGATATTTTCCCTCATCTTGTCTTTAGCCATCTCAACCTCATATTAACAAAGATTCCTCCTAAATTGTGCAGTAAGAGTCCCTTCACCCTTGCTATCCAGTCTGCTACCTCTATGTAAGTACTTGATCTGGCTGGCAAGAGTCCTGTTTGTGAGGTAAGCAAGCATTGCCCTATTCCTGCTGTCTTCTAGTAAGTTTTTATCTGCTGCCCACCCTACACTTGGTCTGCTCCTTGTCTGTAATCCCCAGCTGTCTCTGCTGGGGTTAAACCGTCTCTGTGTCTCCTATTGCAATAGTCTTGACACCTGCTGAAGTAATCTGAAGTAATTGTGGCATATTACACTTGCTGATTTTCATATATTAAACCAACTTTACATTCCTGTGTGAACCACATTTGGTCATGATATAATCCCTTTTATATTTTGCTAGTTCAGTTTTCTTGTATGAATTTGTATGACATCCATAAGAAATACAGATTTTTAGTTTTCCTTTATTGTGATTTTTTTTTTGACATTCTGGTTTCAAGGAATAAACAGGAAAATGTTACTTTCTCTTCTATTTTTTTAAAGAATTTTTAAACATTTGATAATATATTCTTGTCCTAAGGCTGCTTCAATAAAACACCAAAGCCCGGGCAGCTTAAAACAGGAATTTATTCTCTATAATTCTGAAGTCATGGTGTCCACAGGGCCAGTTTGTCCTGAGGTCTCTGGGGAGGACTGGCCCCATGTATCTCTGCCAGCTCCTGATGATGGCCGTGCTCCTCGGTGATCTTGGATCTGTGCATGCAGTGTTGCAACCTCCAACTGTCTTCAGCTGGTAGTCTCTTACATCTCTGTTTTCTTTTCTAATAAGCAGACCAGTTAGTTGGTTAGGGGGACTCCCTCACCACAGTGTGACCTCATTTGAAAGTATATATCTTAATGAATCTGTAACGACTCTATTCCCAGGTAAGTTCACAAGGAGCAGGTTTAGGACTTGAGCCATTCTTTTGTGGAAATACATTCATTCTTCACCATACAGAAAGTATCAGTTAGAGCTGTCTGCACCTGGACCACACTTATGGGAAGTTTTAATCACTGACTCAATCTTGTTTTAGGTGTATTCAGATTTTCTACTTCTTCTGAGATGATTTCAGCAATTACATCTTTCTAGGATTTTTCTGTATCATTCAGGTGGTTGAATTCATTGAGTTGTAATTGTAGGTAGTAGTCCCTTGTTATCATTTTTTACTTCTGCAGGGTCAGTAATGATGACCCTTTCAGACTTAATTTTAATAAATTCATTGTTGTCTCTTCTCTTGGCCACTCCAACTAAATGTAAATTTTGTTGGTCTTTTAAAGAATCACTTTTTGGTTTTGTTGTTTGTTTGTTTTTTTCTCTATTGTTTTTCTAGTCTCTCTACTCCAATTTTTATTATTTCTATTCTTTGTTGGGTTTAGTTTACTATTTCTCTAAGTTTTTTAAGTTTGAGAATTGATTAAACATTTGCAGCTATAAATCCCTCTAAACCAGTTTATTTTGCATCCCATGTGTTGTTTTTCACATAAAATATTAATGTAAAAATATTTTTTTTATTTTGAAGAGAATAAAACCAAAGAAAATAAAACAGAACAGAGTCAATGGAAACAAAACAATGAAAGCAATACAGGATTTCAAAACAAGATAAAAGGAAATCAGTCATGCCTACCATAATGCCTCTTGTTATCTTCAAGATAGCTGACCTTACCATCAGACATAATAAAATCAAAACAGAACAGAACAAACCAATCAAAACAAAACAATGAAAGCAATAGAGGACTTCAAAACAAGATAATAGGAAATCAATAATGGCTACATAATGCCTCTTGTTATCTTCAAAGTAGCTGCCTACACCATCAGACATAAAAACAAACAAAACAAAATAGAATAAAATCAATCAGAACAATGAAAGCAATACAAGGCTTTGAAACAAGATAATAAAAAATCGGTAATGGCTACCATAATATATTTCATATCTGCCCATGCCATAAAATATAATAAAATCAAACCAAACAAAACAGAATAAAACCAAAGAAAGCAGAACAATGAAAACAATACAGGGCTTCAAAACAAGATAATAGATTAACAATGGCCACCGCCTTCCCTTTTTGGACATTTTTCCCCCTTTCACTTTCATAATATCTATTGTGCAATTTGGATCCCACTAACTCCTTTAGTTTTTATACTAGGGAGATAACACAATGTTCACCCATGTGACTCTGAACCATTTCACCCATGAGCATGATCTCAAGTTGTATCCATTTACCTGCAAGAGCCTTGAGGTTATCTTTATAGCTGAGTAGCTTTCCATTGTACAAAAATGCCATATCTGTCTTATCCATTCTGCAGCTGATGGGTAAGCTACCCCTACTTTTTTCTGGTTTCCTGTCATGTAGAGCATTGTTTTGAGTCCTTTGACTTTCAGTCTATGAATTTCCTTTCAGGTTAAATGTGTTTCTTGTATAAAGCATATTGATGGATCCTGTCTCCTGCTCCTCTTTGCTTGTGTTTCTTTTTATTGGTGAATTGAGGCCATCTTCATTAATGGGTATGGCCAACATGCACTTGCTTGGCTCTGCTTTGCTATTTTGCTGCCATTGGCTGCCTACATTTCCCCTCCATTCAGTTGCATGCCCTGCTTGGTGATCCCCCTCTGCCACTGTTCCTGGAACCATGGTCATTTTTATCTCTCTAGAATGTCCTTCAGTATTGTTTATAGGGTTGTTTTGGCAGTCATGAATTCCTTGAGTTGTTCTTTGTCATGGAAGTATCTTGTTTCTCCATTAATTTTGAAAGATAGTTTTGCAGGGTACATCAGTCTGGGTTGGAAGTTGTTTGCTTTCAGTACTTGAAATACTTCACTCCAAGCTTTTCTGGACTTGATGGTTTGTGTTGAGAAGTCTATTGTGATTCTGATTGGTTTTCCTTTATAGGTGATCTGTTTCTTTTCTCTAACAGCTTTTAATATTCTGTTCTTGTGCTGAATTTCTGGGGTCTTGATTATTATATGTCTGGGTGTAGATTTATTTTGGTTATGGCTAGCTGGAGTGCTATATACCTCAATTATCTGCATGTCAGGTCCTCTTCCCATGCTTGGGAAGTTTTCTGCTGTTACTTCTGTAAATACACTTTTAATGTCATTTGTGTTGACCCCTGCTTTTTGCTGACACCTATCACTCAAATTATTTTTCTTTGCGTTGTCTTGCAGCCATTGAATTGTTATTTCATATTTCCTTGTTATTTTTAAGAGATCTTTCTTTTTGCGATTGCTAGCTACAAACCTGTCTTCAAAGTTTGAAAGTTTATCTTCAGTTTCCTTCAAGCAGTTTTGCCAGCTTTCAATGGAGTTTTTAATTTCCTGGATATCTCTTTCAGTCTGTTTCATGCATTTGAGATTTCTTATATTCTTCATTCAAGGTTTCCTTCATTTTCCAATGCTCCACTATTTTTTTATCTATGTCTTCTTTAGAGATGTTCAGCAATTCTTTTATTGTGTTTTCGTTTCTTCTTTTACTTGAGATAGTATTTCTGTTCTAATTTCTTTTATAGCCTCATGAAGCAGTTTATTTTAGTTGCCATCACTTCAGAAACTTCAAGTATGCAACTCCCAGTCTCTTCTGTGTTCACATCTCCTGGACTTACTCTGCATGGGTTGGAGGCCAGGAACTGCCATTTGCTTCTTCATCTTGACATTTTCCTGGGTACTTCTTGACAAGTCAGTATTAGGGTCCTAGGCACTTCTCACATTGGCTACAGTTTCTCTGAAGCATAACTGTTTGGTTCTCCTGGCTAGTGCTGGCTATGGGTATCCAGTGTTGGCCACTAGGTGCACTGGTTTGGGGCTGTCTGCTGCTTTTCCCTGCCTGTGCTGGCTACCAGTTTGAAGCATCCCAGATGGTGACTGGTGTGAGTATGGGGGCAGGACTGGCCTCTGCTTTCTGGACCTGAGCTGGTTACCTGCAGGAAGTATCCCTGATGGCAGCTGGTGTACGCACAGGGGCAGGACTGGCTACTGCTTCCAGGACCTCAGCTGGTTACCTGCAGAAAGCGTCCCCAATGGTGGCTGGAGTGTTTGTGGGGGCAGGGCTGGCCTAATCTAAAATATTTCCTAACTTCTTTTGATTACTTCTTTGAGCCATTATTTAGGAGTGTGTTAATTTGTGAACTTTCCAAATTTTCTTCTATTAATGGTTTCCAGTTTAATTCCATTATGGTTAGAAGACATATTTTGTGTGATTTTTATCTTTTAGCATGTATTGAGACTTTCTGGCATAATCGGTGGTCTGTGTTGGTCTATCCATGGCAAATAATTCCATGTACACTTTGAAAGAATACATGTTGAGCTGCAGTGGGCTGCACCTGTGGTGCACACAATGCAGCAGACACGCAGAGCCCCCCTCTGTCAGCACGTGAGCTGGGTCACCTCAGAAGCTGGGGAGCAAATGTCAGTTGTTTTTTCTAAGCCAAAACCTCAGGATTCAGGTTTAACTGCAGTGTTGGCCCTTTATGATCCATGTGTTGGTTTTGGGTTGCAGTTTGAACACTTGGTCCCTAAAAGGTTCACCATCACAGTTCTATGTTCTGTAGGTAGCGTTTAGGTCCAATTGGTTAATAATGTTCACATCTCACACTTAATCAATTTTCTGTCTATAGTTCTTCTATCCTATCAAAAGTGAAACATTAAAGCCTACAACTACTATTGTTAAAGTTGTGTTTGTTTTTCCAATTCTAGCTTATAATTTCAGGCCCTATTATTGAGCATGTATGTTTTTGTATCTTTTATTACATCTTAGTAATACAGAACAGTAATGTTTGTGTTGGGGAATTGATACATGCCTATAACATAATGCTCATTTTCAATCCCTTTACAGCCCTTTTCCTTTCTTCCACCACCCCAAATCCTCTTCCCCTTTTCTAAGAATCTACTTTCTAGTTTCATATCATCTCTTGTTTATATTTTAGATTTCTTTAAAGGAAAAAATGTGAGTTTACTTTTCTGAATCTGATTTTTTTTTTTTTACTTCGCATGATGGTTTCTAGTTCCACCCATTTTCCCGAACGTTACTTGGTTTCATTCTTTTTTTGTGACTAAATAATATGTCATTGTGTATATATACCACATTTTCTTTATTGATTCATCTGTCAGTGAGCATCTAGGCTGTTTCCCCAGCTTCACTATTGTGAATTGTACCACTGTAAGCATGGATATGTAAGTACCACTGTAATGTGCTATCTTTAATTCTTTCAGAAACATACCCAGGGGTGGTGTGACTGGGTCAAATGATATTTCCCATTTTAGTTTTTGAGGAGTGTCAGGAGTGACAGCTCTCTATGGTGGCTGTACCAGTCACCCTCCCACCAGCATGCAGGAGACTGTTTCCTCTCTGCATTCCTGCCAGCATTTGTCGTCATCTGTGTTCTTGATGGCAGCCATTCTGGCCTGAGCGAGTTGGAATCTCAGTGTAGTTTTGATTTTTATTTCCCTAATAGCTAAAGTTGTTAAATATTTTTTTCTTACATTTATTGGCCATTTATATTTCTTTTAAGAAGTTTCTATTCAATTCATTTGCCCATTTTTTGATTGGGTTGTTTTTTGAGGGTTAATTTTCTTTGAATTTTTCACATGTTCTAGATACTATCTATCAGAGGAGTATTTGGCAAAGATCTTTTTACCATTTCCTTGGTTGTCTCTTCACTATATTGTTTCCTTTGCTGTATCAAAACTTTTTAATTTGATTTAATTCCATTTGTTGATTCCTGATATTATTTCCTATGCTATTGGAGTCCTCTTTCAGAAGTCTTTGCATGTGCCTGTGACTTCAGGTGTTTCCCCTCTATTATCTTCTAGCAGTTTCAACATTTCAACATTTTGGTTTTATTTTATTACAGAATGAGGGAAAGTAATCTAGTTTAAATTTTCTGCATGTGGTTATCCAGTTTTTCCAGCAGTGTTTGATAAAGAAGCTGTCTTTTCTCTAGCATATGCTTTTGGCCCCTTTATCAAAACTCTGCATGCTGAAGATGGGGGTTTGTTTCTGGGCTTCTGTTCTGTTCCGTTGCTGTGCATGCCTGTTTTTGTGCCAGCAGCATGCTGCTTTTATTACTATGGCTTTGTAATATAACTTGAAATCCAGTATTGTGATGCCACCAGCATTTTAAGTTCAGAATTGCTTTGGCATCCTGGTTCTTTTCTGATTTCATATGAATTTTAGAATTGTTTTCCTAGACCTGTGAAAAATGTTGTTGATATTTTAGAAGGAAATGCATTGAGTCTGTGCATTGCTTTTCATTAAAATTATTAAAATAACCATTGTTAAATAACCATTTTAACAATATTCTCCCAACCCTTGAACAAGGGAGATCTTTCTGTTTTATAGTATCTTCTTTACTTTCTTTCTCAGCATTCTACGATTTTCATTATAGAGGTCTTTCACCTCCTTTGGTTAGGTTGATTCCTAGGTATTTAATTTTTTTAAAGTTATTATAAGTGGAATTGTTTTTCTGATTTTTTTTCAGTGTGCTCATTATTGATGTACAGAAATACTATTTACTTTTGTAAATTGGTATCCTACTTTGCTGGATTTCTTGATCAGACCTTAAAGTTTTCTGGTGGAATTTTTTGAATCTTCTATATAGACAATCATACCATCTGCAAATTAGGTTAATTTGACTTCTTCCTTTCCTATTAATATCCCTTTTACTTCTTTCTTCTGCTTAACTGATTACTCTTGCTAAAGTTTCAAGTACTAAATTAAACAACAGTGCTGAGAATGAACACCTTTGTCTCTTTCTGATTATATAGGAATTTTGTTTGTGAGGATCTCTTAAAGATTTTTGTATCTGTTCATCAAGGATATTAGTCTGTAGTTTTCTTTTTATGCCGAGTCTTATTGGATTTGGTATAGGATAATGCTGACTTCATAGAATGGATTTGAGAGCATTCTTTTCTTTTATACTTTATAGAAAAATTTGAGAAACATTGATGTTCTTCTGTAAAGGTCTGGTAAAATTTAGCAGTAAACCTGTTGTGTTTGGGGTTTTTGTTTATGGATAGTGTTTTTAATACTGCATCAATTTCATTGGTTATTATTGGTCTCCTTAGGTTTTTTATGTCTTAGTTCAGTTTTGGTAGGAATTTATCTGTTTTTTTAGATTCTCCAACTCATTTAATACAAATTTTCAAAATAATTTCTAATGTTCTTCTGAATTTTAATGATGCCTATGGTAATGTTACCTCTCATTTCTAATTTTTTTTAATATAAGCTTTCTGTCTCTTCCCTTTGCTAAGTTTGGCTAAGAGCTTACCTATTATCTATTTATTTTATCTATTATCTATTTTTTTTTCAAAAAACCAACTCTTTGATTCATTGACCCTTTGTATTTTTTTTTCTAGTCTTAATTTCACTAATTTCCACTCAGTCTTTATTTTTTTTTTCTTCTACATTTTGGATGGGGTTTGTTCTTGTTTTATAAAAACCCATAGATTCTTTACCAGGTTATATTTTGAGAAATTGCTCTGTTTTACTATCATAGGCATTCATAGCTCTAAACTTCCTTCTTAGAACTGCTTGAATTATGTCAGATTCTGATGTGTTGTGTTTTCCTTATTGTTTGATTCTAGGAATTCTAAAATTTCTCCTCTGATTTCTTCTGTGATCCACTGATTGTTAAAGAGTGTATTATTTAATTGCCATGTATTTGTGTAGTTTCTTTAGCTGCTGATTTCTAGCTGCATTCCATTGTGATCTGATAGGTTGTGTGAGATTATTTTAATTCTTTTTATGTGTATGGTACTAGGGATTGAATCCAAAGCCTTTGTGCTAAGCTACATCCTCAGCTGTTTTTGTTTGTTTTGTTTTTAATTTTCTTTTTCATTTTGAGACAGGGTCTCACTAAGTTGCTGAGTTGCCCAGGCTGGGTTCAAACTTATGAATCATCTGCTTCACCCTCCCAAAGTGCTAGGCATACACCACCATGCCCAACTTCAGCTCTTTTGTACTGAGATTTACTTTAAAGGCTAAAATATGTTCTATTTTGGAAAACGTTTCCTGGATTGATAAAAAGAATGTGTACTCCGCTTTTGGGTGAAATACTGTTGGTATCTGTTAAATCTGTTTGACCTAAAGTGTAGTTTAACTCTGATACACCTCTTGATATATTTGTCTGGTTGTTATATCTGTGAGAGTTTGATAATGAACCCCCCCATGATTCTATTGGCATGCATCTATTCTTTAATGTAAAGTATTATTTCTCTTATTAAATTTGGTACATGAACATTTGGTACATATATATTTACAAGAGTTGTCTCTTCATGGTGAATCATTTGCTTTATCAATATGTAGTAACCTTCTATGTCTCTTCTACTCAGTTTTGAATTGAGCTCAGCTTTGAAGCAGTGTAGCTTCTCCTCCTTGTTTTTGGGCTGTAAATGCTTAGAATATCATTTTCCATTCTTTCGATCTCATTCTGAGTATGTCATTGCAGATGAGGTGTCTTTTGAAGGTAACATATGGATAGGTCTTGTTTATTTACTAAGCCAGTCTGTGTCTTTTAATTGGGAGTTAAAACCATTTACATTGTTATTGTTGAGAGGTATGTGTTAATTCCTGTCATTTATTGTTTTTCTAGTATTTGATTCATTTGTTTCTCATTCATTTAATGACCCTCCCAGTGAGGTTCGTTCTTTCCCTCAGCCTCTCGGTGTTTGTTGTTCTCGCCGTCTCTGTGTAGGAGCTTCTTTAGCAGTGGTGGCTTGGTAATCACAAGCTTCTTTATCTTTATCTTGGAAGATTTTTATTTCTCCTTTAATTTTTATAGGAAAGTCTTGTAGGATATAGTGGTCTGCATTGGTAATTATTTTCTTTCAAAGCTTTGAAAACTTTGTTTCATGCCCTCCGCCCTTTAAGATTTCCGTTGGAAAATCTGCTGTTAGTCTGATGTAGTTTTGCTACTGTAAGTGATTTAACACTTCTTTCTAACAGATTTTCATATTCTTTCTTTGTTTTGAATTTCTAGCATTCTGACTGTGATGTGTTGCAGAGAAGTTTTTTTCTCGTCTTGTCTATTTGGAGTCCTAAATGCCTCTCTACCTGGGCATCCATCTCATTCCACAGATTTGAGAAATTTTCTATAGTAATTTCTGTGAATATATTTTTATGCCATTAGCCTATATTTTGACAATGCCCTTAAGGCCAAGGGTTCATAACTTTGCTTTTTTACAGTTGTCTAGGAGCTCTTGGATATAGTTTTTATTGTTTCTTGTTCTTTTATTATTAATTGCATATTATAGTTTGTCTACCTTTTCTTTAAGTCCTGTTAGCCTTTTCATTTATCTTGCCTCCTGCCAAGACTTTCATTTGACTTATTGAGGTTTTCACTTCCAGGATTTCTGCTTCTTTTCATAATTTGTATCTTTACTGCTATAGTCTTTCATATCTTGCATTGTTGCCCTTAATTGTGATGATGAGAGGTTTTAACTGGGGCTGGAACTCAATGCCTTCACATTGAGGTACATCCTCAACCTTTTTTAAAAATTTCGAGACAGAATCTTGATAAATTGTTAAGTTGCCCAGGTTGGATTCAAGCTTGTGCTCCTTGTGATTCAGATTACCAGAGTGTTCTTTGGTTCCTTCAACTGCTTGTTTGTATCTTATTTGAACTTGTTGGTCATTTTAGTAAGTGATTCATTCAGCTGCTTGTCTCTTGGATCTTAATTAATTTAGCTATCAATGTTTTCAAGCCTTTGAAATTTCATTCACTTCATTATATGTTGGAACAGCTTTTGGAGAGTTAATAATTTGGGGGAGCATCTTGTTGTTTTGGTTTTTCATTATGGTTCTGTCTCTGTGTTGAAGTTTGTAGACCATATGGGAAGACTGTCTCTTCCACAGTCGTGGGCAGAGTGGCCTTTTGGTAAGTGGCTTTCTTTTTGTGATGTGCCCAAGGTTGTGGGTATGCCTCTCTGTGAGGGTTTGCCCCTAATCTGTTCTGAATGGTAGGTTCAGCCCTTGACACTGTTTTGAGAAGACAGAGTAACTACCAGTAATATCAACAGTTGAAGCCAGGTGTGGCAATGCACACTTGTAATCCCAGCACTTGGGAGGCTGAGGCAGGAGGATCATTGCAAGTTTGAGACAAGCCTGAGCTACAAAGTGAGCTCAAGGCCAGCCTGAACTGCATAGCGAGACATCTGTCTCAAAAAGACCAAAATAATAATAATAATAATAATAATAATAATAATAAATAAATAAATCAGTAGTATGCATATGTAAACATCAGATAAATCAGAACTTTTTTTTTAAACCCTCTATTTCACTATCTCAGGAAAACACAGGGAGAGTAATAAAATATTACAAGGTAGATAAAATTAAACTTACATGATTTTCAGAACAATACTAGTAGTATACATATAAATGAGAAGAAAAGATAGAAGGAATGAAAAGATAAAAGATGGAAGAGCCCAAAGACAGAAGAAGGTATGTGGGGGGAAATAAAGTAAGCAGAGAAAGGAAGAGAATATAAATGAGAGGCGAGAAAAAAGATAAGGAGACTGTATCTAATTGTTGACCAAAGAAAATCAGATATCTCTGTGAAACAACCATTGATGTAGGAATATGTAACAATATAGCATTGAACATTGTAGAAGCAAGAGCAGAAAACTAATTCACACAATTATCCCCACATGTACTTAAATAAGACCAAGCCTAATAAGAGGAACAAATTACTGACAGATAAGCAAGGAAGCAGGTAGGGAGGATAAGCCTGCTGTATTAGTTAGAATGAGTATCGTATCAGTTAGAAAGAACACCCCAAGGCAGCCTGTCAGTGTTGCTGTCTTTAGACCCCCATGTTCAAAAGCCTCTAATTTTCTTGAAACTCTGGCTAGCAGGGCACTCACAAGGTTCCCTGCAGCAGGCTCTCAGCAGTGCTGCCACAAGCCTAAACTCTCTCTGACCCTTGGTTCAGTGGCATTGGGGTCCGTAAGAAGACAACCTCAGCTTACACTGTGCTGACAGCTTCTCTCTGCCACAGCCCTCTATGTCTCTGGGCCTGTTACTGGGACATACTAGCCTGAGTCAGGACCATCCTATCTACCTAACGTAGCCCCAGGATTGCTTGCTTCTAGCTCTCCTGCAGCTGAGTCTCACTCCATCTGTGGTCCCCACAGTGCCAGGACTACCTCTTCTGTCTCTCACCCTCTGGGTCTCTCTGTTTCCCTGTCCCCAAGGTGCCTAGAAAGTTTGAACAAATAGGCTATCCCTAGAATGTTCCAAGCAGTAGCTGATAGATGATATGGGTCAGAGCTCAAAAGACCAGAATGTTGATAGAAATACAAATAGTAAAGGCCAGGGTCAGGAGTTTCAGATGGGAAGGACTCTCCATTTGCAGTTGAACTCCAGACCATCTGTGTTATGCTCTGGCAGAAAGTTTGTCTACATTTTGCCCATGTTCTGGGACTCTGCATGAGGCTGAGATTAAGGGCAATGGACAAATTAATTTGGCAGAGGAAATTCTAAGGGAGACCAGCGTTCATGCTGTGGCATGGGTACTACTCTGTCTTTAGCCAGATGTACAGTGACAATCAGGAGCAAAAGGCAAATGGGAAGAGTTTACAGTTTCATCAGAAAGGAAGAAGCTACAAAACTTCCTGGAAAGGTGTATTTCCACCCCCAGCAGAGGAGTGCATGGTTGCTAAAAGGATTAGCATTGGAAAGAAGTCAAGTATTTTGTTTCAAGACAATAGGAAAGATGTCTTTAGGGCATATTGGGAATCAGCAAAACCCCACTCTTCATAGGCTCAAGAGTACAAAATTATAACGATTTCATCTGAGAAGACAGCCTCAGGGTCTCCTCCTTAAGAAGAGCTGCATAGGGAATTGGTTCACCAGGATTCATTTCACATTGCTCAGCCATATAGTTACTTAGAGGTCACTGCAGCTGTGACCCAAAGGGACCTGGCAACTGCTTGTGCTGGCAGTAGACTTTGGCATCATCCTGATGGTGCTGAATGTTCTAGCATGCAGCATATAAGAGTTATGTGGCCAGTGAGGCTTTGATCCAGATTTCAAAGGAAAGCCTGGAAGACCAGGCAGTTTGCCTCTAAGTGGGCAGTGTGTAAAGCTGTGAGAGTGAAACTGGAATTGCAGTGGAGATCATGGGAAGTTGCTGATGCCAGAAACAAAACATCTGCTGAGGAAAGCTTCAGGCAGTGAGCAGAGACATACCAAGAAAGAGGGCATGAGGGTTGCAACCAGCAACATCATAGGATCCATCCCATTGGATCTCACATCTCTCCACAACCTACCACTGGTGCTGGATATAGAACTATAGGACCTAATGTTTGCCCTGCTGACTTTGAGTCTTGTGTTGATTCCATTCCTTTCTATCTTCCTATATCTTTCTCTGTTTTGGAATGAGAATGTTTACTCTATTTGACTGATTTTTACAGGGGGCTTGAGTTTGCCTTGTGTCTCAGAGATTTTGACTTTTCTATGATGCTGGAACTGTTAAAAAGACTTTGGTAACTCTTAGAGATAGACTATCCTATTTGTAATTTACTGAGCTACTTGGACATGCATATTCACGTCTTTCATCAAATTTGTGAAGTTTTCAGTCATTATTTCTTCAGATGTTTTCTGTACCTTCTCTTTCCTCCTCTGGGACCCCTATTGTGCATATATTGTTATGTTTGATGGTGTTTCATGCATCTTTGAGACCTCTTTTTTATTTTTTTTTATATCTTTGAGACTTTCTTTATTTTATTATCATTTTTCTTTCTATTCCTCCAACCCGGAATACTTTAATTGATGTATCTTGTATCTTGAAGTTTATTTGGTAGCTTTTCTCTGCAAATTTATGACTCCAGTTGAGCCCCTGTATTGAATTCTCATTTCAGTTACACTTTTCATACCCAGAATTTCTATTTGACTTATTACAATAATTTTTTTTTCTTTTTATGAATATTTTCTGCTTGGTGAGGCATTGTTTTCACACTTATTTAATTACACTTTAGACATGGTTTCCATTGGTTTTTTCAAACATATCTGAAGAACTGACTCACAATCTTACCACTTAAGCTAAATATCTGGGCTTACCTTACACATTCTTTGCCAGTTGCTTTTCTCCTTTTCCTGTGCATGAGCCATGCTTTACTATTTCTTTGCATGGTGTTATGGTTTGTATATAAGTGCCCCCCACCAAGCCTCATGGAGTCATGGAAGCTGCTGAATCTAGTGCTTGTGATTGATTTGTTGTCTAGTGCTGGGATTGGCGATGTGAGTTTTGCACCCATCCAGGGGTGGAAGGAGGCGGGTTCACTCTCTTTTGCATGGTTCACTCTTGCCACTTGCAGCCGCCATGAATGGCTGCCCACTTAGCGATGCCACCCTGCCTCGGAGCCAGCTGATTATGGACTGAAATCTCCAGAAACTGTAAGCTAAATAAACCTCTCCTTCCTTCACTTTGGGCGTCAGGTATTTTGTCTCAACAACGAGAAAAAAGTAACCAAGACACATGGCTTATATTTTTTTGTTGTTGAAAAAGGGAAATTTAAGTATTCTAATGTACCAGCTCTGGAAACCAGCCCTATTCCCACAGGTTGTTGTTGTTGTTGCTTCTTGTTTGAAGGGTTTCTTAGATTAATTCTGTAAAATACATTATTTATTGTGTGCAGCCACTGAACTCTGGTTACATGAGTGGTCAACAATGATTGCACAGCAATTTCTTTAAATGCCTCGAGTCTTAAGTCTCCCAGCCTTTGCAAAGGAATCTGTATATTTGAGCACACCTTCAGTGTTCCAGCAGCTGTTTCCAGTAGTGCTTTAACTTTCACTTCCTGCGTGCACAGAGCCTGAAGTCCACTAGAAGTGAAAGATTAGGACCTTCTTAGGTATTTTTCTGCACATATAGATAGCCTTGTACATGTGCATGAACTTCTTGATGCCCAGACGTGTGTTGGAGATTTTCAGTTTGCCGTGCATACCTGATTCCCCACATTTTCTCATCAGCATCTTGTTGGCTTCAACTAGTCCCACCTCTTTGGTTGCTGCAGGACTAAACAGTTACCACTGATTGTTTCCAACAGTTGCCCTAAAGGCACATCTATTCGTCTCACACAGGTCGAGCTCTGAGTCAAGATTAAACAAAACCTTGAGAATGGACCTTCCAGGGAGCTGTCAAGCGAGCTAAGTAATGACAGTTCTCTGGAAGTGGAGCTTCTGGCCACTCTAAATGCATTTTTCCTCATCCAGTGTCTTCTGGGCAGTTAGGTGTAAGGCTCTTGGTTTTCAAGCTGGGGACAGTAGGTAACAATAGGGAAAACTTTAAAAGGTGCAACATTTATTGATCCCACAACCACTTTTCTTATGTAAACATCCCTCGTGGTGTTATAATCCTTTGATGGAGTTTGGTGTTCTAGAAAAGTTTATTTTTACAACTTTTGCCAGGGTTCATATTGCTTTAATGGGAGGAGAAGTTTTTCAGCAGTCCTTACTTCACTTCGCTAGCCATAAATGTTTCTAAGGAGAGGTGTATCACCATCAAAGCCAATCTTATGGACAACTAGTTACCAATGCCTGATGTCCTAAATAGAATGTGATTAGCTGATTTCAAATGGTTATCCAATTAATGAAGATCCAAAAATATTATCAGAAAACAGATATAAGACCCAAGTTCTGTGAATCAGAGTAAGTCACAGATTGAGTAGACATGGAGGATGACCTGATAGATCTCTCCTGTACCTGTTCACCCTTCCTACTTACATTTCTCACTGCATACATCCATGGAAAAGTACACAGATGTAGTGATACTCAGGAAGCAGTAGAATGAGGGGAAAATAACTAAGATGCTATTGCATTATGAAAATAAAGTTGTCTTAGAGTGACCTGTTGTCAAAGCATTGTCATATGCTACTCATGTAACCTTGTTCCTGAAAACGATGTGAACAAGAAACTCCATTTCATAATAGAGAAAAATGAGACTACTTGTCATAGGGCTAGCAATAGGTAGAGCTGTTCTTAGTCTATTTCTTGTTAAGGACTCACAGTACTACTTTTATACAAGATTTTCTTAAAAGGATTAGCAGAACCAATTTTGAGCTGCTTTCTGGAGGAAAATCACCAGGATATGTATACTAGATTTTGTGAGATTAAAAGAGAGGAGATGCCCAAAGTTTGGAAAATAGAATTTTAATATTTGCAATCACCCAAAAAATGTATGCTATTCCATTGTGCAGAAATTAAGACCAAGTTGCTGTCAATTCAATGCAAGAATCAGAAATAATTACTGAGGTTTTAAGCAAAAAATTATATCTGTATATGTGTGTGTATGTCTGTGTATTGCTGATTTTCCACCAGGTGTCAGCAGTACTTTATAAACAATAGCAATTACAGGAACTATTCATAAGTTGATGTCTAAATTTAACTATTACATATTGGCAGCATATTTTGTTCCTTTGTCCCGTCAGATTGTACTTAAGCGTACTGAAAAATGTCACATATTATTTAGAACTGCACTTAGTATTTTACCATCTACATTATTATGGTCTTCCAGTCTACTGTAAAACTATTTAGCTGTAATACTAAAGTACAAGTTTTCACTTTTGAGAAGACTGAAAATATTTAGAAGAAACTAGGTCAGTAGGGGGCAGCACAGTCTTGCAGTGTTTAAAATGTGGTCATTTGAATGACCAGAACAGGTTATAAAGATGGTGTGGTACATGAATTTTCAAGTTTTTCAAACATTTAACCGCTTTATTTCAAACTACACTACATATTACTTTATAGTCCAGATATATAAATCAGATGAAAGTTATATTTTACTAATAAATCTTATTTTATTTTATAATACTTACTTGTAACATCAAACACTGAAAATAATGGAGTTGTTTTGAGGAACAAAAAAATTTTAGCTAGGTGTAGCAATGGGCACCTGTAATCCCGGCATTCAAAGGATAAAGGAGGAGAATTGTTGTGAGTTTGAGGCCAGCCTGAGCTATATAGCAAGACCCTGTCTGAAGAAAAAAAAATTAGAAAAAAATTTTCTAGAGGGTACTGTTATTGTCTTCCTTTTACAGATAGAAAAGTAAGTCAGAAAGAAATGTTCAAACATGTTCACAGTCACATAGGTGGCGAGGCGTCAGAACTGCCATAGAGGCGGTTGTCTTAGTACGAAGCGTAAGTACCCACAGCTACGTATAATTGCGAATAACATGCTTCAGCCTGCGATGGCACTGAAACTCCGTCCTGTTCATTTCTTTTTTTTCCAGTTTTACATGTTAGAGAAATTTTTCACTCACAGAGACCAAGTGTTGTAATTGATAACTTCCTTTTAATAGGTTGTTCTTCAGTCTTCAGATACACTCAATTAAAGAGAGATGGTAGATCAAGATGTGATATGTATATATATCAAGCCCCATGCTCAGTGTAATCACTACATATTGCAAACATGTACTAATAAAAAAATAAGATTGGGTTCTATTAGAAGAAAATTTTTCAAAGAGAGACATGGGAGAAGAATCTTTAGTCCAAGATGCAGAGTAATACATTGAATCTGCAATACAAATAAATGCATTAGTGTTCTCTGTTACAAAGTTATATAACTACCAAGACAATAGGCATAGTTATTCCACCTTTTTTTAGTCAAACTAAAGCATGGAGATGCTAAGTACCTTGCCAAGGTCACATTCCTGTAACTGACAAACCTTCCAGAGTTTGCTTTTCTTACAGGTACACTACACTGCCTTTCTCTCCTGTTACTCACTTCATGTACTTGTATTGCTTTTATTTTAGTTTTCAAGTAGTTCAAATTATGTATTTACAGTGAAATCCAATAGACTCTACTAACCACAATCAGAAAACTAGTAGCGTATAGATGGACTTTATTCCAAAATGTAGATAACCTTTGGCAGTGTAATCCAGGGCCATATCATAATTTGCATTTTATTAAGTTTTTAAATATTCAAAACATATATAATAGATTCGAGCAATCTCATGCAGAGCATTTATTAGTAGATTCATTTCAGACATCTAAAATGTCTCAGCTTGCATAGGAATGACTTGTTCTAGCACTATGAACTTAACTGACCATTTTAAAAAGCTTACCTCTCCTTCAAATGTAGATGTACTTTCATTTCTGGGGCATAAGACTTTATTACCTTAGCAATTCAACATGTGTCACCAATGACTGTGGCATCTTAGAAAGAAAACTTGTGCCGTTTTCACAAATGTGATAGGAAAAATTAAACAAGTCACATATTAATTTTGAAGCAAAAGTCATAGCTCTTAAAATGTGCTAAAGTTGTTAGGTTACAAAAATCTTGTGTGATTATTCCCACTGTACATGTGTCTAGATCTCTAAGGCCAAGGGTAATGAAGGTTATTTTAAAGTCTGTGTCTTACTACATGGTAAAACTTTCAATTTTTTTCTCAAGATGTAAACTATACACAAAACGGCCTGCAAGAGTCCTCTGGGGAGAGATCTGTCCTCCCCTAGTACAGCTAAGGAAACAGTGACCCCCGCCCACACCCTAGTCACGCCAGTGCTTCGTGCTGGGTTGTTTGAAGCCAGATCTAAGCATGTTACTCTGCAGTTCAAAAGACTTCTCTTGTTTCCGCTGCCGAGAACCCGTCTAGTCTTTAGCAGCACATTTTTCATCTTTCGTTCTTCCCTCCCAGCAGTGTTGATGAAGTGCCTGTTGAATGATAGGTGCTGCACTTATTTGGGGACAGAGATGAATAAAACAAAGGATCCCCCCTCAAGGGACTCACGGTCTGTGGAAAAGGCAGCACAGCGAATCTGGTAGAAATGTTCGTGGAGTGCTGGGCGAATGTGATTTGTCTTCAGTCTTCCTTTCCAGCTCCGTTTCACCTCCTCCTCACTCGTCCAGCCCCACCTGATGACTTTCCACTGACCACATGCACTGTTGAAACTCTCCTAAACAAACCTGGGACATCTCTTCTGAGGAATATA
Source organism: Cuniculus paca (assembly GCA_004365215.1). Lineage (NCBI taxonomy): Eukaryota > Metazoa > Chordata > Mammalia > Rodentia > Cuniculidae > Cuniculus > Cuniculus paca. Next base: position 38,959 of record RJWT010000364.1, read on the forward strand.
GTTTCTGTTATTTTGAGTTGATCACATCTACCTATTTTCCCCCGTCAAACCTTTCAGGGACCCCTTTGCTATTGTCTCCCTTGAAATCGGTGCCTCTCTCCCCGGCACAGTACCTTGGACTAAACAGACATTCGGGAAACTTTGTGCTCCTGAGCGTCTATGTAGCTCTTTTGTTTCTCCTTTATTGTTCCATTCAGTAAGATAAAACAGTATGTGGAGTATTGTTTTTATATCTGACCTCAAGTTGAGTCACAAATAAAATAAATTGAGATTATGAGATGAGTATGTTTTTAAAGTTACTGAGCAAACAATGTAAATGTCACGTTAAGAACTAGAGTGTAATGGTATGATGGTTTTTTACCAGGATATTATCCACTACTTTTTCCTTAAATTCAGTCTCATTCAAGAAGCCAAATCTAGGCCTTGTAGTATTCCCACAGAAAAAATAAGGTCCCATGGAATATTAATTCACATTTTTAAAAATACAAGTTCAGAAGTTGACTGTGGTGACACACACCTGTAATCCAAGCACTTGTGAGGCAGGAGGATTACCATGAGTTCAAGGACTGCTGGCACTACAAAGCAAGACTCTGTCCCCCCCCCAAAAAAAGGTGAAATGATCCACTATAAATGATAGTAGATCCAAAAGAGTTTATAAAATAATATGCTCTAAAAGAATAAAGATACAAAAGAAGAAACCACAGGAAAAATAAAATTAATGACCATATGAACATCTAGAATGAGAAATTATTAAAATAGTCAGTAGAAAGTATAAACAAGAGGACAAGGAATTTGGAAGGTACAATGAGAATGCCAAGGCTATTTTCTGATGAGACTCCAGAACGAGGTAGGAGAAGGTGAGGGGGAAGATCAGAAATGCATAACTGTCAGATTGTGAAAGCATGGCTCCTAAAGCAGGCTTCTTAGGATGAATCTGCACCCACAGAAGATGCAGTGAAAGAATGAAACACCAGACACTTGATAAGAGTGACCACGGGGAAAATATAAAGGACCAGCAATTTGGCCAGCAGCCGCCATGCCGACCAGAAGTCAGGGAGTGGCATGGGTTGGTGGAGCTATCGCGCAAAGGACTGCTGTACCCACTGAAGTGTCAGAACCACAAGCTGTCCCCTGTGTGAAGGGCTGACCCCAGATGTCTTCAGGCAAAGACAAGAGTTTACCACCATTAGTCATTGTTGGAATAGTTACTAAAGCGTATGAAATAAACAGGAAAAATGCTAGTAAGGATATGGGCAAGTTAACAATTTTAATTTATTGGATACTTGTGAGACCCCTGTCCAATACATTTTAAAATGTGCTTGCTTGCTTGCTTGCTTGCTTTCTGGCAGGGGGTGGGTGGGTACCAGGGATCAAAGTCACAACCTTGTGCTTGCCAGACAGACACCTCTGCTGCCGAGCTAAATCCCTGGCCCCCAATGTGCACTTGCTTTAAGCATGTGTGGAATATTACAAAAGTCAACCATGTATTAGACTACAAAGAAATTCTCCAGAAATACCAAGAATCAGTGTTATCTAAACTTTTTTTCCCACTGTAATGAAATTAGAAATTTATTCAACAAATACCTGTTAGAACATTAGGTGAGAACATTAGTGAAAACAAACAAATTCTCACTGCCTGGAATTTGACCCTAGGTAAAGGAGGGAAGGAGAGAGAGAACCCACATATATATAGTGTGTGGTATGTAAGAAAGCAAAAAGTACTACGATGAGAAAAACCAGAAGAGCAGGGTCAAGACTGCTAATGGGAAAGGAGATGTCGTTTTAAAGAACGAGGGCAAGGGCCCTGGGATGGGCAGGTGGACAGAGTCTTGGGATAGGCAGAGAAGGTGACTGCAAGTGCAGCTGGGGAGGTGAGGGCGGCCTGCACCAAGGTGTGTAGTGTGTGTGTCGCACTCCAGGACTGGCAAGGGTGGGCATGGAGCTGGAACTCCATGACCGAGGAATAGAGTGGCAGGAGGCACAGTGCAAGGGGCAGCTCCCTGCCTGACCTGCTGAAGTCTGTGTCCGAATCAGAAACCTGAAAGAAACAAGTCAGGGTCAGAGAGCAAGACCTGATGGGAATTCAGAACGTTTACACTTAAAAAATGAAAACACTGTGAAATTTGTGGGGTACACATCTAACAGTCTTGTAAGCATCGTGGGTAGCCTTAAATATATTTGCAAGAAAACAAAGAGTGAAGATTGATTAGCTAACATTCTTTGACTAAATTAGAAAAGGAGAGACAGGAGAAATTAGAGAAAAATTGTACAGAGATTTAACAAAAAATCTGGTTCTTGGAAATTAGTAATAAGATAGATTATTTTAGTTACCTCCTTCTAGATTTATGTGAAATAAGCAGAATTCAGAGGGAGTGGGACTTGATGCTATACTATGGTCAGCAAAAAAAAAACACTTCTGTTTATAGACTTTTATTTAAGTAATATAAACACTTTAAAATTCAGCATACTGACTGAAATGCAAGGGCTAATATGTGATAAGAGCCTAGGAAATATTTCAAATATTTACAAAAGCAGTTTTGTTTTAAAATGAACCTTGTTCAGTTAATTTCCTCATCAGCATTCTAAACATTCCTATTTTATTTCATGTGTATTGAAGAACATTCTTGTGCAGTGCTTTATGTAAAGCTATTGTGAAAATTTTATCGTCTTTATTTTTTATCAAAGATTTCCCATAGTTTGAAGCATTTGAAGCAGTAAAGTATAAAAATGAAAAAAATAGAATAAAATAAATGTCTAGGAGAATTGATCAAGAAAGAATTGTTAAATAAAATGGAGATATGATCAGTTCAAGAAACATTTCAAAATCATAAGAGAATAATTTTAAAATCTCAGAAAATAAATTTTCAGTCTTACATGAAATGAACAATTTTCTTGAAAAACACAAATTTCTAAAAAAGTGATTTAAGAATAATAGAAAGCTTTTTATCATTAAATAAATGTCAATCAGTAGTCAAAAAATCCCTTAAAAAGAAAGAAAAAAAAGATAGTTGAGTTTCAGAGGTAAGTTTTACCTAACATTAGTGAACCAATAACTATAGTGCTACATAAAACTATTTCCAGCAATGAAAGGAAAGATATCCAATTTCTCTTCTAAGGCTTCTATGAGATAGTTGATACCAGCTAGAAAAGAATAACAACCAATTCCACTTGTAAACATATATGCAAAAACCCTAAATTAAATATTATTAAATTGAGTTCAGCAAAAATCTATGCATATATCACATGCTGTATATGTGTATATATGTATGTGTAAGTATATAAATACGTTATATTGCTGGGTTCGGGCCACCAAATCCTGATAGACGAATGAAGACTTGAGAGAATATCTCAGGGGGGCCAGGGATCTTCACTAGACTGGAGTGAAGCCCAAACTGACTCAGTGCCCCAGATTTATTGAGAACAACAGAGGCACGGAGTTCTGCTGTGTGCAGATGTTTGTGTTAGGTAGCGAGGCAGGCAAGCAAGACATGGTGACAGTTTGGCTGAATAATGAACTTTATCCAAATGTTTCCTTCCAAGTTCCCTTGTTTCTCCCATAGGGCCCTTCTCTGCCTAGGCTGGCAAAACACCCAGTCTTCAAGACATTTGGGCTCGTTGGAGTCAGAAGTCTTCCAGCTCCCAGGTCTACCCAAGCAGACACAGTATCTCTGCAGAAATGTCAAATCAAATACATGTGTTCATATTTAATACAGCAAAAGACTTAGCGTGTATGTGTACATGTATGCGCATGCATACATAAAATTCTCATCACAATGGGAGCTTTTCATGACCACTTTCACATCTTGTAAGTAAATGCTAGTAATAAGAAATATTTTGTTTTTACCTTTCTGCCGGAACCACCATCTTCCAGTGATTTGCTAAAATGATGAACACAAAGGGGAAGAGGAGGGGAACCCAGTATATGTTCTCTAGGCCTATTAGAAAACACAGAGTTGTTCCTTTGGCCACATACATGCAAATCTACAAAAAGTGTGATATTGTAGACATCGAGGGAATGGGTACTGTGCAAAAAGGAATGCTATACAAATGTTATGGTGGTTGCCAGGCCTGGTGGCACACGCCTGTAATCCCAGCACCTGGGAGGCTGAGACAGGAGGATCGTTTCAAATTCGAGACCAGCCTGGGCTACAAAGTGAGCTCAAGGCCAGCCTAGATGGCATAGTGATACCCTGTCTCAAAAAGACAAGGGCTGGGGATCTACTCAGCAGCCTAAGTGCCTGCCTGGCAAGCACAATGTTGTGAGTTCAATCCCCTGTGCTGGAAAAAAAAAACACAAATGTTACCCAGCATTCTGTTGGCATTGTTGTAAACAAGCAAGTTAAGGGTAAGATGTTTGCCAAGAGGATTAATGTACTTATTGAGCATATTAAACACTGAAAGAGTCACAATAGCTTCCTGAAACAGGTCAAGGAAAATAATCAGAAGGAAGACAGAGAAAGGTTCATGGGATCAACTAAAGTGCCCTGCCCAGAGAAACACACTTTGTGAGAACCAGTGGGAAGAAGCATGAGTTGTTGGAACCTATTCCTTGTGAATTCATGGCATAGGCTGGGGGTGTAGCTCTGCCGTTCAGTACCCAGTCGGTGGCCAAGTGTTCTAGGCCCTACTTAAAAATAAAATATCGACCTGTGTTGTAAGGATGGTTTTCTTAATGGAAAAAGTGTGGTGCCTTTATCTCAGAAACAAATATTTGGAGCAGATTTTCATTCTACCTTGTTAATTTAGTTGGGTCTTTCCTCATCAGTATTTTTCTGTTTATTTATTTATTCATTTTTATTTTTAAAGAGAATAAAACAATACAAAACAGAACAAAGCAAATCAGAACAGAACAATGCAAGTAACACACGACCTCACAACAACAGTGGTTACCATAAGGTCTCTTGTTTTCTTCATAATAGTTGTCTGTACGTTTGCACACAATATCATCCAGCAAAACAAAATAGTATAAAACCAATCACAAACAATAGAATGAGAGCATTATGGAACTTCAAAACAAGACAATAGGGAATCAATAATGGCTTCCATATGTCTCTTGTTCTCTTCAAAATAGCTGTCCATACCCTCATACACAGTGAAATCAAATAATAAAACAGATTAAAACCAATGAAAACAAAAGAATGAAAGCATTACAGGACTTCAAAATCAGATAACAGGAAATGGACAATGGTTACTATAATGTCTCTTTTTCTTCAAAATAGCTGTTCATACCATCACATATAATAAAATCAAACAAAACAGAGTAAAACCAATTAAACAGAAGAATGAAAGCATTATAGGACTACAAAACAAGATAATAGGAAACCAGTCATGCTTACCATAATACATCCCATTATGTTCAAACTAGCTGCCCATATCATCTGACAGCATAAAATCTAACAAAACAAGACAGAACAGAACCAAACCTAACAAAATTGTGAAACCATTACAAGAGTTCAAGACGAGACAGTAAGAAATTAACATTGGTTACTACCTTCTCCTAGGTGTTTCCTCCCCTATCACTTTTATAATATCTATTGTGTTTCTGGATCCCACTAACTCCGGTTTTTCATACTAGTGTTCACCCGTATGAGTTCAAACTGTTTCACCCACAAACATGATCTCCAGTTGCAGCTAAAGAACCTCAAGATTATCCTACTTTGTAGCTGGGTAGCTCTCCATTGTATGAAACACATTAAATGTGATTCTTATATACAGTATATTAATGGATCCTGTTTCTTGATCCACTTTCCCTGCATTTCTTTTTATTGCTGAATTGAGGCCGTCTACATTACTGGTAACAACCAGCATACATTGGTTTGTCTCTTGTCATGCTATCCCCCTGTTGCTGGACCTTTGCTTTTCCTCTTCATTCAATTGCCTATCTTGTTTGGCAATCCTCCTCTGCTGCTGTTCCTGGAACCATGGTCATCTTTATCTCTCTCTAGAGTATCCTTCAGCACTCTCTGTAGGGTTGGTTCGATGGTCATGAATTCCTTCAGTTGTTCTTTATCATGGAAGTATCTTATTTTTCCATCAATTTTGAAAGATAGTTTTGCAGGGTACATCAATCTGGGTTGGAAGTTGTTTTCTTTCAGGATTTGAAACACTTCACTCCTAACTCTTCTTGACTTGATGGTTTGTGTTGAGAAATCTGCCATGATTCTGATTGGTTTTCCTTTATAGGTGATCTGCTTCTTTTCTCTAACAGCTTTTAATATTCTGTTCTTGTGCTGAATTTCTGGGATCTTGATTATTGTATGTCTGGATATAGATTTACTTTGATTATGGTTAGCTGGAGTTCTGTATACCTCACTTATCTGTATACCTCACTTATCTGTATACCTCACTTATCTGTATGCCTCACTTATCTGTATACCAGATCCTTTTCCCATGTTTGGAAAGTTTTCCACTATTATTTCTGTAAATAGCATTTTTATTTTGTGTTGACCCCTGCTTCTTCATTGATGCCTATCACTCTTAAATTATTTCTCTTTGCCTCATCTTGCAGCCTTTGAATTGTTATTTCCTGGTTCCTTGTTATTTTTAAAAAATCTTTCCTTTATTGTCTATAAATGTAAGAACAACCATTTTGAAGAAAGCAAGAGACACTAGGGTAACCATTGTTAATCTCCTGTTGTTATGTTTTGAAAACCTGTATAGCTTGCACTGTTCTGCTTTGAAATGCTATATTATGTTTGACTCTATTCTGTTTTCTTTTACTCTTTTCACTCTGTTTTGTTTTGTCCTATTTTCTTTAAAATAAAAAAAAATCTTTCCTTTCTCAATCGCTAACTGCAATCCTGTCTTCAAGGTCTGAGTCTATCTTGAGTCTGTTTCAAGCAGTTTTGCCACCTTTCAATCGACTTAAGTTCCTGGATATCTTTTTGGATCTGTTTCATGCATTGTAATTCCTTGCTGTATTGTTCATTCAAGGTTTCCATCATTTTCTTATGCTCTTCTTTTTTTTAATCTAAGTCTTCTTTAGATATGTTTAGAAATTCTTTGTTTTTCATTTCTTCTTCCACCTGAGGCATTATTTCTGATCTGATTACTTTTACACTCTCATGTAATTGTTTCTTTATTTCCATTGTTACCCTCTCAGAGATTTCAGGTGTATGACTTCCATTTTCTTCCATGACTGTATCTCCCAGATTTGTTCTCTGTAGGCTGGAGGTCTGTGATTGCCTTTTGCTCCTTCCTCTTGTCATTCTCCTGGGTTCCTCCCAACAAGCTGGTTGTCCCAGGCACTTCCCACAATGGCTGCCCCTACATGGTGTAGAGGAATGGGACAGGCACCTGGGTTCCTCTGATCCCAGGTTTACAGGGAGGTAGCAAGGTGTGAAGTAGGCTTCTCCAGACCTATGCAGCTACACTAGGGCTTTTCCAATGGCCAGGGAGGGGTACATGGTGGAGGGGCTGCTTCTCTCAGCCTGTGTGTCCATCCTGAGACTCACACGATGGGGCAGGCACACAGGGGTGCGCTTGCCTGATTCTCCCAGTGGGTGCTGGCTGCCCGAAACAAGCAAGGGCCTCCAATGGCGGCCTGCGGGTGCACGGGGCTTACCTGGCTGTGTGTCCCTGCTCCTGCTGGCTGCCAGGAAGGAAGCCTCCTGTTGGTGGCGGCCGGTGGGCAGCAGTGGATCTGCTGTTTCTCTCCGCTCACGCCACCTGTCCACAGAAAGCTCCTTCCCTCGCCTTGCTACTTGCCCGCAGGGAGCTCCTTGCGGCGGGGACGGGAGCAGAGGAGGGTGTTCTGTTTCTCTCTGCAGCGGCGCTTGCCCGCAGGGAGCTCCTTGTCAGTGTTTTTCTTACTGAAAGATATTGCTGAAGTATTTTGTAGGAGTATACCCAAATGGCCAAATATTTATGAAATCTTTATATTGGCTTAAAGATCCTGTAAATCACCATGGGGAAAAGATACATCAAAATAAAATGGAAATCACTTCAGTTAAATAAATTGTTTAAAGCCTCCCCCCGAAAAAAAAAGATTTTGTTTTTGTTTTAACTATTTTTCTTTTAAACTTTTTTATCATATGTGTTGTTTTCAGTAATTGCATGGGGCTTATGGAAGGACAAGTGATTATACTTTTATTATTAACACTCGCTTACACAACCTGAATGTCAGAGCTATGCCCTGGAAGTGAGGGACCTTCCCTCTCACTGAGTCGCCTTGTCCTCTTCCATGGCTCATGCCAAGGCCAAGGGTCACACTAAACCCAGGAAGGACTTGGAAGAGGGTCATGACTGGGCAACCACTGCAGTGTCACCAGCTCCTTAGCAGCATGGAGAATAGTGGAGACAGACAGCTCTTTTTATGCCTGGCATCTGTAGCTTTTTGTAGTGGCCTCAGTATCCCGGTTTCGTGGGGGGACCAACCAGGCCCTGTACCTCTGATGAAGCAGACTGTGTTAGTCCATTTTTCTTAAGTCAGAATCCATAAGGCAGGACTAAAGAAAAGGCTTAAGCTCACAGTTTGGAAGCCCAGGAGCCCCAACTCTGCCAGGTGTCCCCCTTGGCTGCACCCCACAGCAAAGTTGTGTGTGTACCTCTGTGTCTGCAGAGTTTCCCAGTCCTCCTAAAGCCACCAGGACTCAATCCTGGGAGATCTACCGCAGTGACCCTATCTGATCATGTCCCAAAGGTCTACCTCTAAGTGCCAATGGGCAGGTGGAGTTTCCACCCTAGTAACTATGACTTCGGGCTTAAAGTCCTGTGTGACTTAGAGGCCACAAACTGTAGCAGCAACTTTATTTCAGAGCCCTAGAATCACATCTCAGTGGCCCTAAGTAGGCAATTCTAGCATTTGGGTTTAAGCACTCTGGGTACTGTCTTCTCTCGCACGATACTCATAGCTGCTGGAAACTGTCTAGCAACTGAGAAGGAAGCCTCTGCCTGACCATGGAGACAACTTTGGGAACAAACCTGAGAAATGGATAAAGAGGAAAGGGCTCCTAGTGACAGGCTGAAACAGATCAGTGAGGGCCTGAATCTCGCTCTGAATAAACTGTTGTGTGGTATAAGCCTACATTCCCTTGCGCTGCTTAAGTCATGTCAAGCTGAATGTTCTGTCACTTGTAACATAAATTATGCCAATAAAGCTTACTATTTTAGGCAGACTAGTGTCCGACACCACTCTGAAATTTAATCCTTCCGTGTACTGCTGTGCTCAGCAATGCCCTTCATCTAGATCTCCTTGGTGATTTTAGTCCCTGGACACACAGACTGCTCTTCTCCCTGGATTCTTAGAGCAGAGGGGGCAAGACCTGGAGCAGTGTGCTGTTCTCCTTCCCTCCTGAAATGGCCTCTGGTTGTGTCCTCCTCTTGCAGTTCCCAGGGGCTAGGAGAGCACCCTCCCCAGAAGAGGCACCCAGCCAGAGATGACACCCACGATGAGTAGCAGTCCCAGCCTTGCAAGGAGGGTTTTCCCTGTCTGACCCTTTGCCCTCAGCCTGGTTGTGTGGTGCTTGTGTCCTGTTTTTGTTGTGCCCAGTGGTCTCCTGAGGTGGCCACCACTCTACCCATCTCTGTGAGGCGCTCTGCCAGCAGCACTTTGTCTAAAGCAGAAATCCAGAAGGCGCTCTCAGAGAAGAATATTTTCTGTTATTTAAATACTTCTATAGTGTATTTCAGCAGGACTTACTAAAATAGGATGTAATCACCAGAGATCTTTGTGCTTTTACTTTCTTTTGGGGCTTGGAAGCCAGAATTTATACAGCCAGTGAAGCAAGGCCTTCCGCAGCACTTTCTTTGGGCATCATGTTATTGCTCCAGAGTGGCAGTGTGGCCTGTGCTGATGGGTAGCTGTTAGGGGCATATCCAGTTGGCATGAACAATAGTGTGCTATGAAAAATGTATTTCACAGTGTTCCCACAGATGCTGCTCAAATAATAGCCTGATGTAGCAGCATACCAAATGTGCTCAAGCGCGTTTTTCACACTGTTTTCATAAGTGATGATATATCCTAATTGAAACTTACTAAATTATGTTTTTTCCTCCAACTGTCATGAAAACATATCAAACTATGTCTTCCGTGCATGACAGATTTAGGAATATAAGATATATAGTCTTTTTGGTTTTCAGCTCTTATTTAAAGTTAGCTTTGAAAATAGGGAAATTTAAAAATTAAAAAAAAGTTTTACATAAATTTTCACGTTTAAATCTACGACTGGCTATGTAAGTAATGGAGTAGAGAATAGTGGTACAGCATACACACACACATACACATACATACATACACACACTTTTTTTCTTTCTTTTAAAACCAAAGAGTAGATACCTTTAGAAATATTCAAAGAAAATCCTACATTTTATTTTGCTATTCATGTAGTATCCTTGTACAATATACTGTAATTATACACTTAAACCCTTTTTCTTGTGAAACCCATCATGTTTTAAGGAAAATGTAAAAAACAGAAATGGTACCACCCATTTATTACAGAGTAACTACCATGCAGATCAAGAAATAAAAATAAAATCAAGCGAGTTTGTCCCAAAACCTCCACTGTGACCTTTCTAATCTCTGTTTTTTTCTCTCTTCACCCCTCGAGTTAATCACAATTGTTTTTAACCTTCATGGCGATCATTTTCTTGCTTTCCTCATCATTTTACCACCTGTACGGCCACTGGGACACTTCAATTTAGTAGCTAGTTGTTTTTGTTGTGGTTTTGGTTTTGGTTTTTGAAATTTACAGAAATGTAATTTTGCCGTTAAGTATCCTTTTGGGTCCAACATTTCTCACTCAGTTATATTTGCAAATGTTACAGTGTTTTTCATTTCCATATAATACACCATTATATGAACTCACCACAAACTATCTATTCTACTATCTGGAGATTCTTTCATACCTCCTGATAAATACGGCACATATTTCTGATGGGATGTACGTGGGAGTGAGTGGAATTGCCAGACCGTGGGGTGTATTTTTAACATTTTTAAAAGTAGAATCCTTTACGCTCCCACCAGAGGGATATGATCATTCCTTCTCTGTCCTCCCCATACTTAGCCCATCTGCTTGTTGTGTTACCTCGTGGTTTTAATTTACATTTCCCTGATTACTAACAAAGTTAAGCAAATGCAGACGCATGTTGAGATTCTTATTGAAATTGCATTTAATCTATATATCAATATGGAGAAAATTTTTTAAATAATGTGCTTTCTAATATATTAACATAGTCTATCTAGATAGCACTGTTCAGTTTCTCTTAGTAATGGTTGTTTTATATAGAGAGGCCTTAAATGTTGTTAGTCTCATTCATTCCCAAGTATTTTATATTTTTATGTTATAATTGCTACTTACAATTTTCAAATTTGTTGCTGATGTGTAATAATATGCAGACTTTAAGTTTTTACTTTTGTGTTCAGCTGTAATTGTGCAGAATTGTTTAGATTTCCTGTATATGTGCTTACATAAGCTGGACATAAGGTAGTTTTATCTGTTCCCCTTCCAAATTATGATACTTTTGTAATTGTTTTTTATTAGTGCATGTTTCAAGGGCATAATATTCACATTCCTTGTGGTGAGTTGGTACATGTACACAATGCATCTTAATTCCTTTTTCATCCCCTCCCCTCTCTCTCCTTGTTTCCCTCCCTCCCTCCTCCATCTCTTGACACCCTTCACATTTGAGAAAGATCTATCTCCCTTCTTATTATCTTTCTTTTATTTTGTTCTTTATTTATAATTTGAGTTTCTCATATAAGAGAAACCATGCAGTATTTATTTCTCTTAATGTTTAAGGCTCAAGGTGCACCCATTTTTCTACAGATTACTCAAGTTTATCTTTATGGTGCGGTAGTACTCCATTGTATGTGAACACCACATTTTCTTTAAGCAGTCATCTGTTGATGGACATACTGGTCGCTTCCAAGATTTTGCTATCATGAACTGTGCTGCTATAAATATGGATATGCATGGATGACTATAATATGATGTCTTTAACTCTTTTGGGAAAATTCCTAGTAGGAGAATAGCTGGGTGAAATGGAATTTCGATTTTATTTTTTGAGGAAATTCCATACTGATTTCCACAGTAGTTATACTAGTTTACGTTCCTACCAACAGTGTAGACATTTCGTTTTTACCCACAGTCTTGCTAGCATTTGTTATTATTTGATTTCTTGATGTAGCCATTCTTTCTGGGGTAAGATGGAATCTCAGTGTTGTCTTACCGTACATTTCTCTAATGGCCAGTGATGGCGGGCATTTCTTCATGTGTCAATTGGCCATTTGTACTTCTCTTCTGTGAAGTGTCTATTCATTTCACTTGTGCATTTTTTATTGGGTCTTTTATTTGGGTGTTTTAATTTTTTTGAGTTCTTTTATAGTCTACGTATTAGTCTCCTGTCTTAGGACTATCTGGTTAAAAATTTTTCCCATTCTGTAGATTGTCTTCATTCTGTTCATTGTTTCTTTTGCTGTGCAGAAGCTTTGTAATTTGAAATGATTCCATTTGTTGATTCTTGAAACTATCTGTGCAGTCATGCCTACAAAGTCTTTGCCTATGCCTGTGACGTTAGCAGTTTTACCCGTTTTATCTTCCAGCATTTTACTTCATTTTATTGCCTTTAATAAGACTAGGACTTTCACTGCTTGGAATTTCTACTATAAGTTGACCAGCAGCTATAATAGGTAGCTGTTTCAAAGAAGAAACATTAAATTTTTTTCTATTAAGTATGGCATTGCGTGTTGCTGGATTTTGTTTGCTAAGAGTTTATTTCAGGTTTTTGAATCTAGGTTTATAAATGAGAAAATCCTGTCACTTTCTTTTTTTATAATGTCCTGTTAAACTTCAGTTTTAAGGTTTTGCTAGATTCTTAAAGGAAATGGAGGAGTGTTTCCTCTTCACTATCTAGAAGAATTTGTGAAAGACTAGCAAAATTATTTAGAATTCACTAATGAAGCCATCTGGGCTAACACTTTTTATTTTTGTCTTGTGTGTTTATTTTGGGAGGATTTTTAATTACAAGTTCAGTTTCTTCAATAAGAACGTTCAGATATTTTATTTCTTCTAGTGTCCCTTTTGTTGACTGTAGTTTTCCAGGAATATGCCCTTCTCATCCAAATTTCAGATTTATTGGAAGAAAGTCATTCTTACAAACCTCTTATTCATTCATTATCCATGGAACGTGTGGTGATATTTCAATTTTCATTCCTGATTCTTGTTATTCATGCCTTCTTTTTCTCCCCTGTCTTTCTCTTTTCTCTTTTTTTTCCTGAATAAGACTCTTTGGGAATTTACCCATCTTATTAGTCTTTTCAAATATCTTATTTTTGTTGTCACTTGGTTACTCATGGGTCATTAAGAAGACTATTAATATTCAGATATGTAGGGATTTTATTCTCTAGAAAAGTTTGAATTTCTAGTTGATAAAAAAATATTATGAGTCATTATAATCTCTTGAAATTGTTATTTGCTTTGTTTTTATAAAAGTTCTCCTGTGTGTTCGAGAAATTATATGTTCTGTAGTTGTTGGTTATGGTGCTCTGCATGCCACCATTAGATCAATTTACTTCTTGTGATTGTTAGATCTACATCCTTACTCTATTTGTCAGATCATCGGTCAGTTACTGAGAGAAGTGTGCTAATGTCCCTACTGATGATGGTTTTCTTTATTTCTCTTTGTAGTTATGGCAATTTTTGTTATCTTTTGAGCCCATGCTGTGAAATGCATGTAAATTTGGAATTATGTTATCTTCCTAGCACATTGAATGCTTTATCATGATTAAGTGTGCTTCTTTGTCTCTAGTAATGACCATTACCTTAAAGCCCACTATGACTGATAGTAGTGTAGCTGCATTGTTTTTTGTTTTTTTTTGTGGCTAATATATGCATGGTAAATTTTATCACCCTAAATTTTCTGCATCTCTGCACTTTCGATGTTGGCTTATAAACAGTAGTTTGTTTTGTTCACTTGCTCCGGGTGTACCTATCTTTGTCTTCAGCGGTACAGGGAAGGCATGTTATGGAATTGGATCTGAATTAGTATCAATTTTTTTAAGGTTGATAACTTTAGAGAACAGTTTTTCACATTCGGGAAAGAGTTCATTAATACCTAGTTTAAGAAATTTATCTTCCTGGTTTGCATATAAATATGCAGGAATTTATGAGACTTTATCATCTTCTGTTACTTCTCTGGCTCCTGTTCAGGGAAGATATATCCAGGGACTAAACTATCTACAGACAGTGTTTCTTATCTGGTATTTGGAGAGTCTGGTTTGCAAGGTATCTTCATCATGATTTGCTGAGTTCCAATGAACACAGTTTTAACTAAGAATCTCTTACTATGTCTCTTTTTACACAAGACTGTGAAAATTCCATTTTTGGTTTGCAGGGCTGTGACTCCCAAGTGAGTGTGTCAGAAATGTCCTGCACTGAGAGCGCATCTTCTTGTCAGTCTCTAGAACACGGCTCGGTTCCGGAGATTCTCATTGGCCTGCTTTACAACGCCACAACAGGAAGATTATCAGCAGAAGTGATAAAAGGCAGCCACTTCAAAAACCTAGCAGCAAACAGACCACCCAGTGAGTGCAAACGTGTTTTAATTCGAATGCTTTCTATACTTATGGGACTTTCAGCATTAGGGGTTTCAGTCCTGTCATTGTAGTCGTACCCAATCAAATTCAAATGGTGAATCATCAGCTAATCCGTTTCATGTTTTCTATTTCCAGTCTTTTGGGAAGTAGAAAAATTTGAAATTCAAAATATTAATTGTATGGTGACAGGAATTTTAATTTTTTATAGTGTTTGTTGAATAAATTAGTCCTATCATAGTTACTATCTTTTAATGCCAGAAAAAGTTTTTAAGTAAGTAATAATCACAAATATGAAGAGAAATGTGGGCAGTTATTGTTAACTGAAGATCAGTGTTTTCTGTCTGCATGCAGTACTATGAACTAATGCATTTGCTTCTCTATTTCCTTTAACAATTTAAGAAGAAATTGTTTCTTCACATTTTTATTTCTCCTTTAAAAATATAGGGGTTGGGGTAAAGCTGAGTGAGATAGCACATGCTTAGTGTGCATGAGACCCTGGTTTGATCCTCAACACTACAAAAAGATAAAAATGTTTAAAAATAAGTTCATAAAGTAGAACTGCCAGCAGAGTCTTTTCTTCAGTGGAATGAAGGAAAGACAGAATAAGGGAGAGCCTGGTGGTCTGAGGCAGCCTGTCTGCACCCTTTCGCCTCTCTGTCGTCTCTCCTCAGCGCGCTCTTGGTTCAGAAGGTAGAGTAGGTCCATGGAGCACAGAAATCCACCCGCAGTGTAGCTCTAAAACTGTTTGTTGATATCTGTAAGCAGTAAACTGGGAAGACAGCAACATCTCTATGCCTCTGTGAAATTAAAACTGTTAATGCCCTGACCTAAAAATGTAAAAGGAAACCTTCAATAATAACACCACCCTACAGATTCCCAGAGTTGCTTAATGCACTCTTTCACTCCAGGAATCAAGCAGCTACTAAAGGAGGCAGAACATTGTCTACCCTTAAATTAAATGGACTTTGTTTCTAAGTGTCATAAAAATTTATTATTCAATGGAGGTGAAAAGTCATAAAAATATATTTATACCAAGTAATGTTGGGAAGCTTGCTTCTTGCATATATCATAGAATGCATCTATCCCTGAATTAAAGTCTGAAGGCTAAAGTATATTCATATTTCTACTCTTAGGCAAATGCTCTTTATTGGTAAAGCTAAGGTCATGTCTTGCACAGGGTTGTCAGACTCAGAGCTGAAGAGATGCATACAAGAGAGAATTATTATCATGGACTTTTTCATTTCAAAAAGGAAATGCAATAGGAGTAAAGAAGCCATTCCAAGAATAAACAAACTAGGAAGTGGGACTTGATTACTTTCATTCTTATGCACTGAGAATAGCCTGAGAGATAACCTGTGTGAGGAAGATTTGAAAATGGAACATAACCATGCTGAGGTCCTGGCCACAGTAGGAGCGCCCTCCTGGCCTGAGACGCCCGATACAAAGATGTTGAGAACTGCACCAGATAAAATATCACTGGAGGTCACATTGAGCCACAAGCTATCTTTTGCTACTCATGCCTTAGCTAATAGTTTAGTAATTTTTTGAACAAGTATTTTGTTGGTAATGTTAAAGAGTAGCAGAATAAAATGATACTCTGATATAGAGAAATAGGAATCAGAACTGAAAAGGAACAAGAGCAGGGTTGGGCAATAAGTAACAGGAAAGATTATCATCCAAGCACACTCAGTCTTTCCTGTGAGATTGGGTTACAGCAACTGTCATTATTTTACAATTAGGTCTTCTGTATAAGACTGATTAATAATGTTAACCAGAAAATAACTAGTAAATAAAATAGTAAGTCAATTTTTAAAATGCTTTTATGAAAGTAGGGTATTTATGTAGTAAAATGCAAGACAGTTCCATTAGTTTGTTCTAAATTGTGTGTATTACATAAGATTGTACCCTTCATATATATCTAGGTTCTAAGCTTTGAATATGTTATAAATGGAATAATCCCAGTTTTATTCAAAGAAATGATAGTAACATTCAATAGCAAAAATTGTGATAGTTGTATTTTCTTTTGCATAACTTAATTTCATATTACACTGGGAGTAATAAAACTATTTGAAATATTAAATGTTGCATGGATGAGTTTAAAATTTAGTATAACAATAATGATGATCTGATAGTGACTTTTATTCAGCCTTTTTATATCTGATAATTTGCATGATTCTATGTTCAATGTGCTTTAGACCAAGAGGGTATCATTATAAAGATGTCCCCCTTTAAAACAGTGTAATTTTTAAGATTACACATTGACTTAAATTTTTTCATTCCATGAAATTTACCCAACACCCCTTTGTTCAACCCTCTACCTGAGTTAAAATGCTAAAGTTCTGTGTTTTTCCACTCCAGTGAACAGTGTTTCCTCTAATTCTGATCTTTGACCCTCTTTCACCCAACGATTGACATCTGGTCATTATTTCTTTTACTGCTTTCCACCCCCTGTTGTCAGATGGACTGTTCTGTTGTCTAAAACACTTGATAGGTGGACAGGTTTATATAATCCGAGGTGAGTTCCTGTAGAGGCTAATTGGATGTTGTCTTTTCATGCAAAAACAAAATACCCTAAAACTTGCCAGCAGTGAAGCTGTCCACCATGTTGGTTTCTGAAAAAATGCACATTTACTATCTGTGGTACTTTAAATAAAACTAACTAAGAATTTATCTCTGATTATGGATGATGGTATTTGGAGTATCTATAAAATAAGCAAAACTTTTTAGAATAAAATTTTTTGTTTTTCCATTTGTATTTTGATTTGTGCAACAAATATTTTATGAGAAACATGGCAATTGTCTTTAAAATTAATTGAAATCTTGATATGAAGTACACATGATGGATCAACATGCTGAAGATCATTTGCATGAGTCTGTTTAAGAACTCGAAAGCACAATCTTATAAAGAGAGGTTTTATCTCCCACAATATAATCAGTCAATGAAATGTTATGTTTCACTTTGTACACTAAACATCACATCAATTTCTTTTCTAACTCATAAAAATAGTTAAGATATCATACTTAAAAATTCACATTAAATTGTGCCTAAAAGAAACCCTATAGTGTTTATTTGAACTACCCCCAAAAAGCACATTAAATGTACTCTTGCATGAAACCAGGAGAAAGTTTTACTTGGTTTGCTAAACTTTGAACTCTTACTGCATTTGGCTTCATTTTAGCCCTTAAGTGTTTTAAAAATATATTTAAAAACCACATCCATGCAGAGATTTTTTTGACATTTCATCCTAAGCTGTTTTGATGTCATCTTTGCATTCTTGTCTCTCCTCCTCTTTACCATTTGCCTTCATTTCTATTGTTTGTTTACTCTTATTCTCTGAAAACACAGTGGAATGCTTTCCAGTGTTGTGGCTAACTGAGCTTGCTAAGTGTTTATGAATGCTATGATGTCCTGCTGGTGGAGCTAAAGGGGAATGGTGATGGCAGGGGAGGTCACGGGAGGTGCTGTGGGTGGAGAAAGGGCTATAAGGTATACCTTTAAATTCTATCGTGTAGAAATAGTGAGGGTAAGATATTATTACTCCCAAAACATTTTTGGCCTACGTTGCATTCTCTGTACTTGTCACATTTTATAAGCATGTACATCAAAATGGAATTAGTTAAATTTCCATTATATATAATATACACCATATCCTTGTAAGTGTAAATACTTAATATTGTCAGCACTTACTATGAGAAAATTGTTTCGAGTTTGTTTCAAATGATATTTGCGGTATGTTGGTTTGTTTTTTTTTTTCCCCCTTTAGATACATATGTTAAGTTAACCCTGCTGAATTCCATGGGTCAAGAGATGTCCAAATGCAAGACATCCATCCGCAGAGGGCAGCCGAATCCAGTGTATAAGGAAACTTTCGTGTTCCAAGTGGCTCTTTTTCAACTGTCTGATGTGACACTTATCCTGTCTGTGTATAACAAACGCAGCATGAAAAGAAAAGAGATGATAGGCTGGATTTCTCTAGGTCTGAACAGTTCTGGGGAAGAGGAACTCAGTCACTGGACTGAAATGAAGGAGTCTAAAGGACAGCAAATCTGCAGATGGCACGCACTGCTGGAGTCGTGACGGCTGGGTCCACCCCAGGCGCACTGTCAGTGGTTACAGCACTGCTGTGTTCACCTGGTCATCACTAGAAGAGTTTGTTCTTTGAAGAGTCATATTCAACATTCTACCAAATGCTTTAAATTGGAAATAACATCAATTGTTGATGTGAATGAATGGTCTGAGTGTAGCAGACTTTGTCTGACAAACTGAGAAACTTACATTATTGTTGTCAAACTAACTGTCCTCCAGAGATTTAATAACATACTTTTGATTCAAAGTTACTTTTACTTTAGCAAAAAAGCCAGCAATTTCATGGGAGGTTGTGTGATTTTAGTTATAACACTATTTTAGTATCACTCTTCATAGTGTCCATAAATCATATTTTGATTGGCAGTTGCCTGGTGTTTATAATGGAAAGGAGATAGACATGAAAGGTTTTGATCACACTGAAAATAGTTTTTATTTCTGATTAATTCGTTCTGTACCCTTAGTTTTATTGTGCCTCAGTTCTTTTCCATAGCACTAAATCTAAGTGGAAGCAAGCACTCATTTTCATAAAGGAATTTTTAAGAATTTTTTTTTAAAGTTTATTTCTTTCTTTGCCTCTGCTTTTCTCCAAAGAGACCAAGTCAAGTCTTGGTCCCTTGCAAGCCTTTTGGACAGGTACTGTAGAACTATGTAACTTTCTGTTGAAAGCACTTCCTGTATATTTGTATTCCAATGTAGGAAGCCAGTAGGGCAGTACTTTGATACAGAATTTCTTCCGTGATTGACTCTTTACAATTGTAGTAATATGCAAAAAAATTTTTTAACAAACTGGAAAATATAGTAGATAAGCTGCTGAAAATTGAAAACAATTCAAGTTAAACAAAACTATCTGGTTTGAGTAGTAACCAACACTGCATAATCCAAATAAGAAGCTCTTCTGTCTCTAAGTCTTCACTGAATTGAAGAATTTATATTGTGATATTAAGAGTATCCAGCTCTCAATTTGATTCAGAAAATCAAGTTAGAAGCAGTTTTGAGACTCCTTATGAAGTTTCCAGTGATTTGTGACTAGATTTTATGAACTTTTACAGATTAACATTCTTTAACGTGATGTCATCCTGTGCCTTTCATGTATGTGAAATTTGCTCATACAGCTTGGAAGTTGTATTTGCAAAATTAGGCCTTCGATTTTTATAAATGTAAAGATTCCTCAGAACAGTGTCACAAGACCTTTAGTTCCTCTAAAGTATGCAATTGTATAATGTACAATTTTTTTTAATGGCAAGGCACATTCATTCATTGTTTTTATATTTAGGAACTAATTAATCAGGAATATTATAAGCTATTTTCTTTTTAATTTTGCTTCTTACCTGTTATATAATTTTATGCACATACTTTATTAGAGTATGTTTTATATGTATGAAAAACTTCTTTTCTCATTTCTAGTTAAACTAGATGAAAATGCAGTACTTACCAATTACTAAAAAATAGTACATCATTTTTCCTAGTCCCATTTAAGTACTATATATTATTGCAAGTTAGAACTCGTTATTGTCATAATAACAAAACCAAGCATAGATATTATTACTTCAGCTTGGCTGTACTTATAGGCCTTAAACCAATCCAAAAAGACCAGTAACTCCTGTATATTTTAGTTTAACAAAAGGCAGTTCTGTGTTTTAATGCACATGAGTTATAAGGAAAAATGCAAATGGGCACCATGAACCTTAAGAATGTATGTTATAGAGTTGCATTAAAGGGAGAAATTCATCCTTCATTGTTTTATCAATGAGATTTTTCTAGGATTTTTTTATTAATGAGTAGGCTCACAGAGAATATGAATATTGAATGATAAAATACCTCATTTAAGTAATAAGAGGGGATGTAGATTTTACTGGGAAATTGAATTTAGGCCCTTCATGATAATTACCTTTCCTGTCTTTAGTACAGCTGTCTCCATTGCTAAAAACTAGTATCTTCCTAATAAAAAGAATTACCAGTCTTATTTGTAGTTGTAACAAAGCTTAATCAAATACATTATTAAGAACAGGTTGGTGCTTTCACCTTTAGTGAGAAAAAGACTTAACTGTTATTTGTTAAATCTACCGTTCTTCAGACTATGCCTAGAACTGTGTGTGATTTGGTATCACCTTAGGGGTTCATCTGATATGAGTATGAAATCTTACATGGCCTAAAAAAAATCAACTTTTTAAAAAAACTTCAGGAAAAACATCCTCCTTCCACCCAACCCTGAAGTCCTCAAAGGTTATAAATCCTCTGTGTGTGTGTGTGTCTGTTGTCACATGCGTGCTTGCGTTTCACACACACATGTATATCCATATCCATGTATTTGATAGGGATATGTAAAGGCTTTTCAGGTAACTAAATAGAAAAAATTTGTCAAGTTTACGGATCATATTTCTCCTATAATATGATAACTAGATATAATATTTGGTTTTGGGTGCTATTTGCTTCCATTTTCCTCCATATGCAGCAAAATACACATTTTCTTTTCCCCCTGTGAGTTGAAACAACTTAGAGTAATCACTACCAAAAAATCATCTTTTTTATTTTTAGAAAAAGATTAAATAGGGTTCAGGAGACCTGCTCCACTCTCCTTAATCTAGTTATAAGACAATACTAATATTTTTTGTGTACTTGAATCCACATGAAGGCTTAAAGGCAAAACCTTATATCTCAATACTTCTGTCAAATAGAGGCCCACTGGGTAGCAGGTGTTGGCTCAGGAACTTGAGAGACAGCTCACTTTCTTATTGTTCTGCTAAAGTCCATTAAGTTTTACAATCAAATGAGATGATCCAAATATGTAGCCCACTGGCATTTCTGGGGGCTTCTCCACCTGGAATTAGACCCTCCCAAATGAACTGCAGAATGAGGTGTTCATTACTGCCCAAGAAACAGTGAATTTCAAATCAGTAAGAAAGTTTTTAGTGTAATATCCTACCTTGCAGAAGTTTGCTTCTCTAATCTTGTCCTCAAGTAACGTCCACATTTTGTTAGAGATCCATTTCTATGTTACCTTACTATGCATTCAGTGAATTCTCAGCAGTGTTGTATTTACTGAGAAAAAGTAATAAATTGGACACAAGTTCAAAAAGAGAAGCCAGTGAAAAATATCTAAACTACCCTGATTAATCTACACATTATAATTTCAGGCCTAGAAGGACAGCATTGTCCAGCCTCTGCAGATACTAAATCATTGATTTTGTTTCATGGATCGAGGGAATCCAGCACCAACAGGGACAGAGGGAATAGAGTGAAGGGTGTTCTCTAAAATGAAGGTAGATGAGGAGACCAAATGATATCGCAGGGAAGTCATTTCAAATGAACTGAAAAATAGGCTTTACGAACTATAAATCCTGGATGGCGTGAGGACACTAATGACCAACAAATGTTTTTAAGGCCCCTGTTCAGATATGAAGTCTGTTCACATAAAATTACCATTTACCTACATAGACTGTACAGTTTATAGGGAAATTCACATTGGCAGTTATTAGTCACAAGTTTCCTCTCTTACTTTCTTTCCAGTTACTGGCCTTAGTTCACCTCTGACCTGCCTTAGATATAGTCATCAGTATCATCATGAACCAAACTTTTTTTTGAGCACAAGTTTAAGCATGCTTCAAAGCATTTTCTAAAACAAATGTTAAAACATCAGCTGTGCCCTTCAAAATGTATAACAAGGGTGATGTACCAGTGATAATTTGCTAAAGATCTAGGGTAGTAATGTATTATTTTGATTCCCGTAACACTCCAATGAGGTATTATCAGTATTTATCAATGAGGACATTGAAGTAGAGGTCAGGAAGACTTTCCTTAGGTCATCCAGAACATAGCTAATAGAACTGAGATGAGAACCTGGGTCTACGTGATTCTCAAACCCAGGCTGCACATATTACAGCTACAAAAAAAAAAAAAAAAGAACAGCATTTATTTTATCAGTAACTGAATGTCAGAGAGAGAAAGCAGTGGAGATTTTTTTTTTTTCTTTTTTTTTTTTTTTTTTTGTACTAGGGATTGAATTCATGACCTCGTGCTTGCCAGGCAAGCACTTGTGCTGCTGAGCTATACCCGCAGTGAGAATTTTTTTTTTCTCAGAAAACAAACAGTACTTTTGCATCATACTGTGTAGTGATTTTTATTTTTAAAGATTTGAAGGTAACTCACCCTGGTGGGATATACTTATATTCTGAGAGTAAATATTTGGAGGTTATTCACCCTGTTGGGGTATATTTATATTCTGAGAGCTTATTAATCAATTTGTTCTGCTCTTTTTACCATTTTTTAGAAAACAAGGTATTTTAATTGTAGCTGGCCATCTCTGTCCTGCAGAGTAGACACCTGTCTCTCTTGGGCCACATCACATGCTGTTGGTGGTGAGGAGAGAGACTGTCTACTCTATACTCTTTGCAGCTCACATTTCTTCTGTAAGGGTTCACTAAGATTCGGCAGGAATTGCAGCCAGGTTTATTACATGAAACTCTTTTCCCCTGTGTAGTAGTAAATGCCTCATCCTGTTCTCTGTATCTGCTCACAGTAAGCACATAACATTGAACTAAAGTCTTTATGGAAGAAATCTGTAATAGTGTTGTGTAAGTTCCATTGTGTATGAATCTTGTTTTACGCCTGGGTTTATTTTCCCTTTATTTAACACAAATTTATAAGAACACCAACTACGCACCATGCGGTATTTTAAGGATTGCAGATGCAGAGAGGCTGAACTGGATGAAGTCTTTGCTCTTGTGGAGCTTGTGCTCGAAGGCAGGGAGGAGACACAGAGTGCTCTGATTGCACTGTAACGTAATGAGGTGTTAAGATAGAGGTGTGCACAGGGCACCATCGGGTTCATTAGAGAAGTATGGCATGGAATTCAGAAAAATCTTCCTGGAGAAAATAACACCTGGGTTGGGACTTAACTAATGAATATGGGTTAGACTCCTGTCAAACTCCAGGACAAAATGCAAAATAGTAGTTCCCAAAGAAGGATAAGTTTCAAAATTATTTTGAGTGCTTAATTGTATTCCAAAACTCCACCAGCAAAGATTCTATTTGGTCTGAAAGGAAAGCCAAGAATCTAGATTTTTTTAAGCTCCCTGCCCAGGAAATCTTGTCTGAGATGAACTGGTATAGTTTAGTACATAGAATCATAGATAGTGACATTTTGATGCTCATAGATTAAGATTTTAAGTGTGTTAGTGATAAAAGAATTAAGACTAAAGTTAGTGGTACTGGTCATTTTCTTGTGCTTCCTTAAAAAGAAATTTAGTGAAAAAATTAAGAGAGTTCCTGTCCATTTACATTCAAGATAACTTTTACAAAATGTTCTTTGGTATAATAAATATATTATGGTTTTATTATTTCTGAACTTTTTTTCATTTATTCAAGTATTTCCCACTAGATTGCCTTTACAATGATAGATATAAGACTGAAGAGCTATCTTTGTGGTGTTCTCTGCAAGTATTCTAGGTAAAATCAGCCTGACCTTTAAGCACGCGTGCAGTCGCTGTGGTAGGTGGTGGAGGTTTGATTTTGGTGTGAAGCGAGCCTTCTTCTCCTCTTCTGAGCCGGCTCCTTTGTCTCACACCGTTAGGGGAGCTGTTGTCCCAGACTCTTCATGAGGAGCAGCAGTAGTTTTTTGCTCCTTTTGCTCTGATCTCTGTGTCTTTATTGCCTGTTCTTCCTTAGGGTCCTTTCTTTCAAATAGCAACTTGATACAGGAGTTTTACCTCTGAAAATAAAGGCTGTGGATTTGCTCGCCAGAGTTTCTGTTCCCTCTCATCTCAAGGAGGCAGAGTTCCACCTCTGACAGCACCGTGTGCATCACATTTTGAAAGCTTCCTTTCCCCCACAGAGATCTGTGAAATACTGAAAAGTGAGTTTAGCTGTGTTTTTGAGGGAATGCTGCTATGAAATGAGGCTGCTCAGTGACTGCTGATATATCAATGCTTGTTCTAGTCATAGTTTGATTAATAAATGATAGTTTGACAGGCTAGGTTAATGGGTTGATTATAGAAACGAGCATTTTCTTTTCCTCTTTAGACTGGCATGCATCTTTCCTTAGTGTTTGTTTGTTTACTCTTCCCTCCCATTTGTCGTCTTATCCCTACACATTCACACTGGACACCAGCAGAGTGTGCCTAGAGAAGAGTGATCCTCTGACCCTTTTCCTTGAATCACATGTTGGGCAGGGGGCAGGAGACCATAGGGAGAGCAGGGCCCCCCGCCCCGCCCGTGAAAGCCCACCGTACGTACTGTGATAGTTGTCATCATGGTGCACTTATCTTGAGTGTTGCATAGGCTGGAGCAGAGAAGGAAACTGACTGGATCTAGCTAAAAGCCGGGCATCATTTTATCACAGAATTTCAACCTCTTTGAGAACACAGTCACTGCTGTGGCAACAGCTGTGTGTGAAGTTTGATGAGATTTCATTATCAGGTTGATAATCTGTATCTCAAACTGGCTTATTTTAGGGCCCTTCTTCAAGCTCTGCTTTGTTATTCAGATTATCAGTAAACCTAGTTCAGTACTATGTGGTATTTGAGTTTGTCTTTTAAATATTCAAGACTACTTTTAAAAAGAAAAGCCTTAACACCTTTCTGTTGATTTCTTTAACATGTGATCTTTCATCTGCCAATGTGTTTAAAATGAATACTAAGTGGATGACACATAATATTCCATTATACACTGAAAAAATAATTTTCTAAAATGATATATTATGATTTATCAATTTTAAACATATATTTAGATGTCACACTTATTTTCATAAATTAAACAGTTAAATATGACTTTTGTCTAATAACAAAATAGAGGTTTTCCCTTATCTCCGAGATTTGCTGTTTCTCTTTGCCCTTCCCATGTGGTTGAAGGGAGGTGACTGTGGCTGTAGTTACAGATCTTCGTGGGTCAGTTGGTAAGTGCACTCGCCCTCTCCAGATGATAGGATTTTCAGTCATGCCTCAGCTACCCCAGGGTGTTCATACTCATTCCTGTTAGGAACCCACGGGAACAGGAATGGAGAAGCCTGGCGGAAGAAGAGCCTCTGACCTGTGCGGCCTGGGCCAGCGAGCCCTGCCGTTGGGGTGGCCCTGGCTGAAGCCACACAGGCCCTTGCTTGGACACAGGAGCTGTGGCTCCTGTGTCCTGTCATCTTCTTCTGATCTCCCACCCCCCTCTAGCTAGGACATTCTCTAGTTTACATTTTGTGAGAAGGGTTTTAAAGCCTCTAATTTTTCCAATTTTGCATGTTTCTTTTACCAGGCAATTTCAAAAAATAGAAATACCATAAAGTCCTAGGAGAGTTTGTTTGGAGGGAAGTGTCTATTTTGGGCAGTCTTTTTTGGAAAAATGTTGTATCCAAGTTGTTGTTTGAGGAGAGACCAGGGGAGTGTTGGTACATAAGTTGGCTTTATTTAAGTATTTCAGTATATTTGAACAATTATTTGAAGCACAGCTAGAAATTAATGGTGATACTTCCAAAAGCATTTTGATTTTATAAACGTAACATTAAGTTTACCAAGAGAAAAATTCCAGTAGTAACTTGCATTTAAAAATCATTGTGTTTTTGCATAATTTATTAAAATAACCTTTGTTTTGTGATAAACATAATATAGTGGCAACAGTTTTGAGGAATCTTTAAAACTGACATAAAACGACAGCCAAGTTTTGGCTAGCTTTTGCTAGAATTTTGAAATAAGAGAGTATATAAGTATTACTTTTCAGTCACATTAGTCTTGAAGAATAGTTATTATATGAATTTTAAGAGTCTTGAAAATGTTGGGATCTCTTCTTTTTCTAAAACTCCAGATGCTCATTACTGCTCAATACTCTTGCATTGTGCTTTATTTCTCAAAATGTAATTTTTATGGGAAAAACTCAACTAGTGGAATCTTTTATTCAGCATTTCCTTATTCTGTCTTTTCCCTCCTTCTGTCCCACCCTTCTTTCTATCCTTCTACCCTTCCCCGCTCTTTCCTATTGCTTTCATTTTTCTGGGCCAGAAGCTTCCTTAATAGTATAATTTCTACAAAGCTTTCCTACTTATTTTTCTAGTAATGGATATAACAGTACGATGAAGTCTAAATGCTCTGTGAGCAAAATCCTATCACACAACCTGACAAAGTATATCGCTTTGGTCTTGAACTGTCTCTTGACACATTTGCTAGTGATCCTCAACCATTAATGGACCTTCCTAATACATACGCGTGTCTGTGTGGTTATCAACAGTGTTGTAGTGTTGTCACATAATAATTTGCCTATTTTGTCAAAAATATTAACAGATGAGTTTGTGAAGCAGTCCATTTTATGGAATGATCATATATCTGATTGTTTTCATGTAATTGAAAGTGTGCTCTGTGTTGCATTTTATTCTCATGTCTACTTTTCTACAATCTATACACCGATTGTCTCGGTGCCTTTTTCCTTTTGTATAATTGTATTACATAAAGAAATTGCTGACCTCTGTGTAACAATGTAAAAATGTTAAAACTACTATTCCAAGGAGATTTTAATGGCAGTTTAATTTTCCAGTGAATAAATTTTGTGTGAGTTAAAAATGACTTTTCTTCACCTTTATGTTCACATTTTAGTACTCAAGTGGAATGGGTAAACCTCTGACATCCCTGATGATAATACATAAAAACAACCGTAATTCTTATCATTGACAAGTAAGTATCATTTGACTGTTACACAGAATAAACTAACATCGATTACATAAACAAATATCAAATGGATATATGTAGTGTTATTAAAATCTTAAGTTTTAAAAGAATCTCACTTAAAGTGCTCTAAAATATTGCTATCCAAATGTTGGGATTTTTCTTTAAGTCACATCTGACCTTGAAAGAAAATAGACTCCACACAATAACATTTTTAAATAACAAGAATAAAGCTAAGTAGCTTTAAAATAGTCTCAGTATCTTTATCTAAGATAGGCACACAGATGCCCTGTTACACAACTTGCCCTTTGATGTAATGTAGATTTGTCATCATTCATAGTAGTATTATACTATGTTTATTTTTGTGTTTGTTTGTTTATTTGTTTGAAACAGGGTCTCGCCCTGTAGCCCAGACTGGCCTCAGACTCCCAGTGATTCTCCTGCCTCAGCCTCCCAAGTGCTGAGATTACAGGCATACACCACCATTCTCAGAATTTACTGTTGTTTAACAAAACACTTTTATTTGGTTGATTTTTAATTCTTTTTTATTAGATAAGTGTTTCCCAAAGATCTTGAGTGTAGGTATTTTCATATTTCATTACCTTGTTCATTTTGTTTCCAGCAAGAAAGATTTATGACAACCAACTTAACAAATGCATATGAAAAAGAATTTAAACATTTGGTGCTCTAAAATTGACAAAAATTAAAGTTGTGACATCATCTCTGATTATTTTTGAGTTTTTAGTTCCATAAATTAACCAGAGCCTTTTTTAATCAAAAAATAGATTCATAATATCATCTCCAACTGCAGTTTAAGTAGTTTGTATCTTTTTCCAGTACTGTTTAATTCTTAGCCCCTGTCAAACATTTTGTGCTTCTACTATTAAATCATTTCTGACAAAAAAAAGGGAAAATAACAGACTTGCTTACAAATGTTCACAAAGTTTTCTGAACTGTAAACCATCTCAATTAGAGATAATTTGTTAGTTAGTACTTTGAAAACATAATTTGTATCTGGGTCAAGGGTTACTGTCTTTCAGAGAATTACAACTGCTATAAATTCCAGCAGAAAGTAGGCATGTCTGCATCCTTGTTAGCAAATCAGTAAGCTATCACATTCTGTTGTTATGAGAGCATTTAGGTAGTTATTCATCATAACGTGTTACTATACGTGTACTTAAGATTAGGTTTTAATTGCAAATTGTTTTAAACTATTCTGATCTCAAATATGCAAAATAATATTTAAGTCAACTTTTTTCTTTCCACAGATTATCAAAATATTCCATAATGTTTCCCATTTGAAAATAAAGTCATTCCTAACTCAAAAGGACTCAATAAAACATGTAAACCACTTTGGTTAGTGCTTTATGATGAATTATAAAGGTAAAATACACTAAATGCTTCCCTGTACTTAAATGCCAGATAGGGACCGGTTGCGGTCACATGTCACTTCATGGTGGGAACATGTCTGAGATATGTGTGGGTAATCAACTGCATCATTGTGTGAAGAAACTTCCAGAGTGTCTGCAACCTTTCGCCTTCCTGCAGCAGTGACTGAAAGCTCCTGTTGCTTTGTACCCATGCCAGCGACCAGTTTCATCAGCTTTGCAGATGTTAGCCATTCCAATAGGTATGCAATGGTCTCTCAGCGGCCGTGGGTACCTGCAGCTCTACCAGATGTGATCACCAGTTCCCATGAGCATATTTTCAGTGGGGAGATATCAGATGTTTGCCACTTTTAGTTAGTTTGTTTTCTTAATGTTTAGTGTTAGGAGCTCTGTGTATATTTTGGACATAGGTCTTTTATCAGATACACTTTTCTCCCAGCCAGTGATGCGTCTTTCCATTCTTCATGTTTTTCACAGAGCAAAAGTGTTAATTTTAGTAAAATTCAACGATTCCATTCTGTTTTTTTTTTTCTTTCATGGGTTGTACTTTTGATATTGGATCAAATAATCACCAAACTCATGCCCACCTATTTTCTTCTAAAAGTTTTCTATTTTTTGCATTTTATGTTCATGTCTGTCCGCCATTGTGAGTAAACTTTTTAGAAGGTGCAGGTCTGTGCCTGTGTACTTACTGTGGACGGATGCATAGTCATCCCAGCTCCACTTGTTGAGATGGACTTTTTCCATCAAATTGCCTTTGCTCTTGGTGGAAGAGGAGCCAAGAGTGGGGGTAGTCTCTGCCTAAGCTCTGTTTTTCTGGTATCTGTGCACCTGCTCCCTCGCCAGTACTGTGCTCTTCGACAGCAGTAGTCTTAGGGTCAATCTCGATAGTGGATACTCTGAGAGTTCTTTGTTCTTCAGTGTGTCTTAACTACT
Organism: Cuniculus paca; assembly: GCA_004365215.1. Lineage (NCBI taxonomy): Eukaryota > Metazoa > Chordata > Mammalia > Rodentia > Cuniculidae > Cuniculus > Cuniculus paca. Next base: position 68,536 of record RJWT010000364.1, read on the forward strand.
CTGGATGTTTTATCTTTTCTACATAAACTTGAGAACCAGGCTGTTGATACCCACAGAATAGTTTCTTATAGTTTCGGTTGGGATTGTGTTGAACTTACAAATCAGTCAAGAATTAAGATCTTTTAATATTGAGTCTTCCAGGGACATAAAATATCTTTTTATTTATTTAAATCATTGTATGTTTTCTAATTTTCCATACAAAGATCCTAATTTCCTGAGAGATTTTAGTCATGAATAGTGATGAATTTAGTCAAAAGCTTTTTCTACATCAATTGATGGTGATCATGTGACTTTTTTCTATAGCCTGTTGAAATGGTAGATTACATTGATAGATTTTTCTACTCTTGACCTAGATTTTTATATACCTAAAATAAATCTCATTTTACCAGGACAGATGATTCATATACATTGTCAGGCTGCTCATACTTTTTGAGGGTTTTTGCATCTATATGAGAAATATTAGCCTGTGGTTTCTTCCTTTGTAAAGTAATACCTAGTTTTTGTTATTGGGCCTCATAGAACAAATTAAGTTTTCCTTCTATGTCTAGTTTGTGGAAGAATTTGTGAAGAAATGGTTTCTTTCTTTAAAATGTTTGGTAAAAATCTATCCAGAAAACCATCTGGGTCTGGTGTTTTCTTTTTTGGAGGTTATTAATTATGTATTTAATTTTTAAAATACAGACCTATTCACATTGTCTACTTTTTGTATCAGTTTTGATAAATTGTGTCCTTAAAGGAATGAGTCCATTTCATCCAAGTTACCAAACCTGTGAACGAAAAGCTGTTCATACTATTCCATTGCTGCCCTTTAATAATTTGTATCCCCCGTCCCGTTAGCCTAACTAGAACTTTGCTAATTTTATTGATATTTTCAGAGAAAAGTTTTTTAGTTTTGACAGTTTTCCCTAATGATTTCATGTTTTCAATGTCATTTATTTCAGCTCTAATTTTATTTCTCTTTTGCTTGCTTTAGACTTAAATTATTCTTTCTTTGGTTTTCTAAGGTGGAAACTTAGGTGTTTGATTTTTACGTCTTCTTTTCTATTATATGCATTGAAAGATGTATATTTCCCTCTAAGTGCTGGATTCACTGCACTCTACAAATTTTGATGATGTATTTTTTCCTTTTCACTTAATTCAAATATTTTTAAAATTTTTCTGAGGCTCCTGTGACCCATGTATCATTCATAAATTTTCTATATAACTTCCAAATCAAGAAAAATAGTATTTTTTTAAGAATTCAAATCCAAGCTCTTAACATGTTGAAGTTGAGCCAGAAGTTTCTGGAAGGTTTTCTCATCTGGAAATATAAGTTAAATAACAGAGAATTATCATTTTTTTCTTTTGAGACAGGGTCTTGCTATGTAGTCAAGGTCTTAAACTCACTATGTAGGGTAGGCTGGCCTCAAACTTGTGATTCTCCTGCCTCAGCCTCTTGATTACTAGAATTATAGGCACATACCACCACACCCAGCAGAGTTATGACTTTCAATTAATTGGGTTGACTGGAGCAACTTATCTAGCACTTAATGTTAGTGTAGTTTTATTTCCATCTTTTCATGCTTTTCATGGAAGGACACTCATTACTTTTAGTATAGTCACTTCATGTGCTAAAGGAACATAATAATGTCCCTTAATAAAATCAGCCATCACTCTACCACCTTTAATAAATCTTATTTTTAGGTTTCCCATTCTCTACATCCTTTTGGACTATTTGACATCCTTAGCCTATGAAATCAGAACCTTTACTCACTGTGAACATGATAAGGGCTTACAACTACATTTTACACCACTTTTTCTTTATTCATTAATGACAAAATCACTATAATGTGTCAACTTTAGTTATGAACAAACTCTCAAGGTCAACTTTTTCTGATTTCTTTTAGAGCCTCATGAAGTTGTTTCCAAGTGAAGCATGTAGTCTAGAAGAGGGAGACAATCTGAAGCAAAATAAGCCTAAAATAAAATCATCGAAACTTCAGTGACAGAAGTGTGTAAGGTGCCAAGAGTCCACAGATGCGAGGGGGGTGGGTCCTTTTCTGGGGCAAGGGCACAGAGCATCTAACAAAGATCTAATACAAGAGTGTGTCTATAAGAAGAGTACATCTTTTCCAGGGAATCTGGGTGAAAGAGGCAGTGTTTGAATGCAGGCCTGCAGACAAGACGCAGTCACATCTTCACGAGCGTCCTAGTCATGCATGATGGCTTAGAACGGCGGGGAAGAATAGGATGCTGTAACAATCATCAAAGAATGGAGCGTAGAGGGCTTTGTTTTCTCTGCTGAGAGTTACACATTTATCAAGAGGCAATGAAGCATTCCTGAACATGTAAGTTGGACAGTAATAGGAAGACGTTTTCATTTTATTGAAAACATTCTTGCAGCAACTTGGAGCTGCGAGCAGGACCTGAATGAGCTGTGCCTGTCGTGGAGGAGGGAAATGCGAGGGCTGCCCCAGCGGTAGCTGCAGAAGGAATATGGACAAGGAGACACTCAGAAGGCTGAGCAGGCCTCAGGGATGGGCCAAATGTGGAGGATTAGGTCGAGGGAGAAGTCTGGGAAGGTAGTCACTGGCTTGGGTGATTGGCTAGAAGATACTACTGTTGCTAAGAGACAGTGAGCCCTTGGGAGGAAGAGTTTGCTTGGGGCATCTGTACAGACCTCCCAGAGAAGACTACCAGTAGGTTGTTGCTCATGAAAGTCCAAAGCTCAGAGAAATCTCAGCCAATAATACAAGTTTTGGTTTCATCAAAGTTCAAATTAGTTTGGAGTCTAAATAGGCTTTGTTATATGCCCATAA